>VDFB02315448.1:0-101948 GCA_007258455.2 Sequoia sempervirens | reverse complement strand
GAAATATGTAAGAGCACTAAAAATCAGAGCTTTTACATGTGACTTGAGTTTTGAGATGTAGAAGCGCCCAAAAACCCCGCTCCTACATGTGCCAGAAAATGACTAAGGCATGAAATATGTAAGAGTGCTAAAAATCAGTGCTTGTGCACAAAAGACTGACTTTGACAAAAATGCACAAGCACTGATTTTTAGCGCTTGTGCACAAAAGACTGAATTTGAACAAAAATGCACAAGCGCTGATTTTTAGCACTTGTGCACAAAAGACTAAATTTGACAAAAATGCACAAGTGCTGATTTTTAGCGCTTGTGCACAAAAGACTGAACTTTGACAAAAATGCACAAGCCTTGATTTTTAGTGCTTGTGCACAAAAGATTAAATTTGACCAAAAGTGCACAAGCGCTGATTTTTAGCGCTTGTGCACCAAAGACTGAATTTGACAAAAATGCACAAGCGTTGATTTTTAGTGCTTGTGCACAAAAGATTGAACTTTGACAAAAATGCAAAAGTGCTGATTTTTAGTGCTTGTGCGCTTTAAGGAATTAGAATTTTTTTTAACTCAACATGGAGCGCTGAAAATCAACACTCCTACACTTTTTCCAATTTTCAATACTTCCAAAGGCTGGAAGCTGACAAAGATGCTCGTTTTGAAGCTCTTTGAAAGACGAACGTGGGAGGACACTCAAATAGACTGTTTGAGATTTTGGAATGCACTTCGAGGTGGGTTGAAATTCACCTCATTTTGCATGCTTGAACATCATGAACCTATGAAATAGACAAGTTTCATAGGGGGTTTCACTTAATTTGTTTTTTATTTTTCTATCTTTTCTATTATATGGGACTGCCAATATTTATAAATATTTTGTAAGTGTTTTCATTGTGCCATTAGCGAACAAGTTCTCCTAAGACATCCCATAGAAATGTCTATAAACAATTGAAGATAGATTTATTCAATCATGCATATGCTCTTAGGGAGATCATATATATAAAAATTCATTTTATTACATAATTAAAATGTTTATTTCTTTCAATGTGAGTGATATGCAAATAATACTTGTGAGATGTGATATTGAGATGATGGACATTATAAATGAATGCACTTGATGCCTTTAAATACAAGGACATAACAATCATACAAATTTGCATTTAATTTCCCCTTGGTAGAAAATGAATAGGTGGGAACTAAGCAACTATCTAAACTATCCATATCCAACTTGTTTTATTATGGGGGGTTGAGCTTGAGTTTGATTATAAGATGATCAAGTTTGTAATTCCACAAGTGATCCAAGGTATATAAAAAACCATATTAAGATGGTTAACAAGTACATAGGGATATGCATACAAATAGATGTGATTAATATATAGATAACACAAATATATCTAGTTGTGTGTATATATGTAAGATAAAAAAATATTTGTGTTGAAATGTGTATAAGTTAATAAATAAATTATATAAAGAAGGGACCCACCTTTACACAAAATTATATCATATATAGAAATAATACTCTTTAAATAAACACAAAAAATAAATTAAAAATGATATAATTATACAAATTTTTCCTTTATATAATTAAAAGTTACTATAAAATGTACTTTACTTACATTATTCTTATTAAAAATAAAAAATATTTTAAATGCAACTAATTGTTAAAATTTAAAAATTTAAAAATTTATTTTCAAAAATCTTGTATAATAACTTCCAAAACATTCTAAGGATTTTGATTAAAAAAAATCTTGCATAATAACTTTCAAAACATTGTGAAGCTTTTGATTTTGTAGCAAGGAAAATCCAAATATTGTTTATATGGTGAAAGTATATGCGACGACTAAAATTCACTATTAACAACAATTTATTTGACCATAAATACAGTTAAACCCAAGAAAATAGGCAACATAGTATGAAACAAATTATATTCATTCATTCATTCATGTCGTTCACATGTGATTAATGAAGCATTCATTGTTTTCTTATTTATTAACCAACTTTAACCATTGTGTTTGCAAAAATAAGGGAATAAAAGCCACAAAATAGTTAAAATGGTGGAAGTTGATCAACGACTATGGATGTTTGAACCATCTTGCATCCCCTCTTGAGCAACGTGCACCATGGATGGACAAAATCAGCTGGCTATTCTCAAATAGGACACACCTTTGACGTAATAAAACATGTAAACTGTCATCAAACTAGTAACTTGAAAACTAAGATAACAAAAAACTTGAAAAATCTCAAGACTCAAATACTAGATCAAATCATTAAGGAAATAATATTCACTAACACTACTCAAATTACCACTATCTTGATTATAGGTAGATCTTTCTAAAATATATCCCTTGAAAATTTTCAATTAAGAGATATGTTGTATATCGTGCTACACCAATGAAGAAGATATTTTGAGGAAACACATAGAAAATAATGAGAATATGGAGAGCTCCATCAACACACTTCATAACAAAGTTCCAAACCTTACAAGAGATACCTCAACTCTCCTAGGACTATAATTATAGAAAATAACATATGTGTTGCTAAAAGAAATGAAAAATCTAGTATAGACAATAAAATGATATGCGATGGAAGGGATACAGAAGAAACGAACTAAGGAATCTTGAAATAAATGTGTAATAGCCCACACCCTATTAGAGAATGAAATAATAATTTATTGTAAATTAAATTGAATGATATATAAATACTCTCTACCAATTTTTCTTAGGATGACCAACATCAACAAAGGCCCTCAAAACTCAGATGGACAATTAGGAGAACCAAATTTTGTAAGCCTCATCTACTTATAATGTGATGATTCAAGATTTGGATGAAACAATCAAGGTAAACATAAAAACCCTCCACACTTAGCATGACAAAATATAGGACCAACAAGAAGGAATACAATCACATATCAAACAATTTAGAGTAGTTAGCCTAAGAAATACACATATGAATAGGTTGATAACAAAAGATAAGAAGGAAACTAAATAAATTTTTATGTCAACTACAATAAGGGATGGAGAGGCCACCATCATCCATATGAATGGGTAGGTCTTGTTAAAACAATCCAAAATCCAATGAGACACTAATTTCCAACAGTTAATATATATATATATATATATATATATATATATATATATATATATATATATATATATATATATATATATATATGTGTGGATGGTTATCTTAATTTTTATTTTCTGGAGTAGGACAAAACTAAGATGTCTTGAGGATAAGACACTGGTTCAATGATGCTAGTAGAATAAAACCACAAATCTCCCATTAGTTTGAAAACCCAAAAGTATGGTCTAATAAAGGCTAATGGTAAAAACCTAAAAAGTTGCAAGAGGTTAGTTGCAAATAGAACAAAACCCTACAAGGAAAAGTAGACAAAGCATACCATAAACTAATTGTAGTAATTTGAGTTGGCCTAAAGAAGTATTAAATAATATGATAAATGGAAAGGGACACATCTTGTGATGTAATATACATATATAAGGATTAGGAGATAATATAGAAGTAGCGAATATAGAAATAAAGATAGATGGATACATACATAAGTGTATAAATATAGAGATATAAAGATGAGAGAGTATAGATAGGAAAATATATGATGTTTAATTAAGAATAAGATTGTAATAGAAGTGTATGAAGTTTTATATAAGATATATGTGTATCAAAAGTTGATATAATGAATATAAAAGAAGTTATGGTGTCTGATATATGTATGAATAGTCGATGAATGCATGTTTTATTTATTTTTGCATTTCATATTATATTACATCCTTCTGTAATCCACTACACATTCTATAAACATTCTCTTATCCCTTTTATTGGGGTACACAACACTAAAAATATAGATCTTAGATTTTTTTTGGGCTCATTTATGCCAATAAACACTTTTTAAAAAGAGAGAGGAAAAGTAATGGAAAAATTCCCTACTTATGTCTTAGGAAGATATTTGATTTCATTAAGCCAAGATGAGAGAAAATAGAACATTACTTCTCCTTTCTTTGACCAAATTATAGAAGAAAGAGGTATTTTCAACTTCCTCAAGCTAACCATTTCTTGATTATGCTTTTAAAAAAAATCTCTTCTCATAAAAGACATTCATTAAGATATCTAGAAATAGAGGATTCCTCAAGAATATACTACCTAGTGATATCAAATTCCTTGATTTGAAAGGTGATGTCATATAATTTCTCCTGCACCTATTTCTTTTTTTCAAAAATCCAAAAAAAAATTCATTCCATTATTTGAGCTTGAGCTTCACATATTAAATTCTTTTGAAGGAGGAATATATAAAAATAGTAAAAGGGGGTTTTCTCTCCAACAAACAAGAAATCATGTTTTCATGCATAGCTTGGTCTCTAAGTCACACTAGTTGAAACTTGAAAGGGAGGTATTTTTGGAAGAGAAGAAAGGAAAAAGAAAAACTTGATAGAATAGTAATTTGATTCCTTTCAGTGCAAAATATCAGAGGGGACCAAAGTGTAACTTCAAGACACTTAAAGATGAAGTCTAGACCACATCTTCTATTCTTCCAAGTAAAGAGACCATCTCTTAGTTTAAGATCGAACATATTAAGAAATAACAAATTATCTATGAATAAGGAGGAAGAAAGATCTAAGAAAATAGATCCACCAATATTTAATCTAGACTTATAATAACATTAGAATCTCTCACCATAATCCAAGGAAATGAAGGAAATATAAAATGATCAAATATAGTATGAGAACGTAGGATGTTCTTACCTTTGAAATCTATAGGAACCTAATATAAGATAGAAAAATGGAGCTACCTACATCAAAAGAGGACTTGACTGAGGATAAATAATGTCTATAGGCTATCAATAGAGAGGGAGAAAGCCAACAAGGATACCATAAATACAATAAAACTCTAATAGATCCTTGAGATATAATACATTAACATTGATTTCCTTTCTAGATATTAAATGAAAGAGAAACCATTTCCTCCATTGAGAGTTTAATTTCTTGAAGAAAGACGATATTAGGCATGTGTTCCTAAATAAGGTTCTAAACAACCTTTTCATGAGGGGTGTTGCCCAAACCCCTAGTATTCCATGATAGCACTATTGCTTATGAGGAGTAGAGAAGTGAGCATCTAATGTGTAGATGTTGAGTCAACCCACAATAGTGCGTTCCACTTTTTGGCCAAAGTGCGACATTGAAATCAACATTTTTAATCAAATTTTAACTTTCTATCACCCATAGCAACTAAATCATTAAGAATTTGAAGATGGTGTGAACTAGTAGTTTTTGATATTTTTATGTAGATTATAAATGTATTTCAAAAAAAAAAAGATGGATTGCAAATTTTTTACGCAAATTTTTATAACTTATTTTTATAGTTAACAACATTTTTTAAAAGTGACATATATTTGATATCACATATTTTTTTAACCAAAAAGTATTAAATTAGAAGTGATTAAACATAGATTGGTAACAACAACATCTAGTGCACAAACATTTTTTCATAATTTTATGTTTCATATTTTATTTTTTTATTAATTTTTTAAGATTAATTATAATTTATACATAGGTTTATTCCATATCACATAAATTCTTCTTTATTATCCAAATTAACTTTTTTTTCTTTGTTGAAATAGGGACATCAATACCTAGTGCACATATCTATCTATATATATATTTTAAAATCTTTATTTTTTATTTTTCCATGTGTGTGAAACAAAGACCTCAATGTTCGGTGGAAAACCTACTTTCGCAAGAAATAAAAAATAAATATAATAATCAAATTAAATATATTCAAAATTATACTTTTTGGAAAGCTTATAATAAGTGCTACATACTTACAAAATGGAATTATGAAATGACTTTATTTGACCCCCCAAACGATGAAGCAAAAGTGTTTTTTGTTAGCATTTTGATAACTGCAGAGGAGACTCCATTGAAGGTTAGATTTAAGAATATGGGGGTTCTATCCAAGGAGGTTTGATCTAAGAGGGTCTAATACAACCATATTCAATTAAAACCCTTTAGATGGAATCCCCAAAAGGCTTGAATTATTAAATTTTCTAAAACATATGATTTCAGGAAAAAAACAAGATGTCTCATAAGTGGGACACACTATTATGGTAGCAACTTGTCAACCCTAGATTCCACTAGGGATTCCCCAATCATCTTCACCTTCTCTTGATATTTTTTCATCCAAGATTTATTGAGCTTGTATAAGGAAACCTTTTTAAGAATTTTTGTTGTAGTCCTAAAAGAGGCAAAAATTTCTTCTTAGAATCATCTTTGCACCTTAAGCCAAAGAATCTTCTAGATGGACACAATATATAAAATATTCAAAAGGAGTATTTGTAATAAAGAGGTTGCAGTCATATTAGTATCAACATTGTTAGCCTCATCATGCCTAATTGAGTCTTCATTGTGTCTTGGAGAGAGTGAAATTCTCATTAGGGGCATTTGCAAGTAGATAAAATCATGAATTTGTAATGGTCAAAAGGAACATAGAATTAGAGAGATCCAAGTCCTAGTCAATTGAGGGCTTCTCAATAGGGTGGATCCAAGATCTTCAAAATTTTCAAGGACACCAAATATGTTATTAAATTTCCTCATGGTAGATCTCTTTTCTATTGGTTCAAAAGCATTCCTCTTTGATGGGATTTCACAAGTATGAAACCATCCAGGTCAAGACCATCAACTTGAGTTATGGATTTTCCTTTTGCATGAGCTTTGACTACAAAATTATCAAGAAGGGATTGTGAGATAGTTGTAACCCTTAGTTGGTACTTTCTCTATAAGTTTCCATAAGCATGATAAACATGACATTGAAATGGAAGAGCTTCATTATCTATGTGTTGGATCTATTGCATGTTCCCCAATCTAATCCCTAAAGAGTCAAGTAGTGGTTTATTGAGATCAATTTTAACACAAGTGTGGGAAAGTTACCTACCTTTCAAGTGTGAGATGAGAGGAACCCATTGGTTTTCCAAGGATCATAATGATTGATTATGGAATATTGGGTCAACAAAACTCCATGGTAAGTTGAAGGAGACAAATCTAGACTATAATTTTAGAGAGATCTTCCATAGGAGCACAAACCACATGCTAACATTTGATGGATAAACATTTTTCATTATGAAAATAAGGGCATCTCTTGAAGGCCATATTTGAACCAACCATTCTTGAGAAAACAATAAAAAATAACCATTCATAGCAAAGATGATCTCCATATCTCCTTTAGGTTGTTGAGTTCGCTAAGCCCAAGCATCCAAGAAGGGAAAATATATTTTCATGCCCATAAATTAACAAATCAGAGCATGTTTAAAGAGAAAGTACATGTCATCTACAATCACATTAGGATGGACAACCATAATAGGTTGATCTGCACTTTTCTCCAAACAACCATTTGATCTTGGGTATTTTTCTTCTTTTTGAACAACTTTGAACTTGATTGCTACATTCAATTGGAAGTGACCAAAACTATCATGGTTTGAAGATGAAGGTTCATTAGCTTGAACTAAATATTTGAAGGAAAATTTAGAAGGGGTCCTTTGGCCCCCCAAGTGTAGCCATGCATGCCAAGAAACCATCACAATGAACAAAAAAATATACTTTTGAAACCAATACCCCTATTTTTCACACCCAAGGAAAACACCACAAATCTGCAATAAAACAAAGAAAAAACTCTTGGGATGGAACCATTAAAAATAAAGGAAGAGCAGAATAATACAAATAACTCAACTCGCAAATTGTAGCTCGTTGACCTAAGTCTATAAATTTAAACTTCGTCGCATGGATAATTTGATCTAAAATGAAGTATGATATAGTTTTAGCTCTGTTTAATTCTTGTGCTTTTTCTTATTGAATAACAATGTTTGCAAATACCTTTTAGGAGTTTGCTAGGAAGGAGGAATTCTCCTTGGTCACACTACTAGGATATTGACTTAACAACTTTCATAAATGATGAGGGACTACATATAAATATGTACAAATTCCATGTGATGTCAAGAAAGCAAATAAAAGTTCATAATTTTGTATTCATCTATTGAATTCAATTCATAGGGAAAAAATCAAATCAAATAAGAAAATTGATTTAAAATGAACTATTATTATGAAATTTTTAAGAACCAAAGAAAAAATATAGATCCACACCAAATTTGAATTTTAAAAATTTTAAAATCATTTCTACAAATTATAAAATTAAATTAAATTACTTATACAATCTACAAATCTAAACTTGAAAATAAATAAATAAAACTAATCCTTAAAATTAAATATAAATAAAAACATATATAATTTAAATTATATAATAACTAAAAAAAAATATACCAATCATAAATTTATGATTACTTAAAATATATTCGTACCAAAATACCTAATCCCAAACCAATTGTTCCTAATGGCTATCTTCTATAATATAATATTTATTCTCTCAAAATATGCTGAATATTTTATTAAGTCAAGTGGCTGATTAAGAGTCCATCACGCTATATTAATTGCAATTTGTGATTAATTAAAGTTGAATGATTTAATGGAAAGTGACATTATATAGGCAGCCAATGTTTTCTTTGCTTTCTACGTTGCATTAGTTAGCAGCGTGTCAAGATAAATTTAGTAATAATATTTTTATACAAGAATTTAATAATAATATATTTAAGTGATTTTGATATTAAGGTATCCATTTTCAATATAGTATTTTAGAAAATTAGTTTTATATAAATAATCAATGTATTAAAATTGAAAAATTTAGATTTAATAATAATAATATATTTAAGTGGTTTGATATTGAAGGGCCCATTTTCATATATAGAAAATATTTTTTTATATAAGTAATCATTGTAACAGAGCCAGTGGTTGAAAACTGATCTCAAAGAGTTTCCTTCATGGATTGTTCGTTGTTGGACTGTCGTCATTGCTTTGTGGATGGGGGAAGATACTTCAAGTGATTGTATGCCTCCTCTTCCCCCCAAAAAAGTTTGTTTGGGGGAGAAGGATCCCTGTTTAGAGATAAAACAAAGTTCTTTGGAACAATTTTTTAAACCATCATGATTTTGGTGGGCTGGTTGGTCTGTTTGTCTTGCTGTTCCTTCTGATGTCTGTTGTTTTTTGTTGCTAGTTGCTGTTGGTAGAGCTTCATGACACATCTTTTTCTTGTACAAGGGTCCGCACCCTTTCAAAACCCTGCTTACCTAATAAAAATCAGAGCTAACGGTCAACATTTGAATTCTGAAATTTAAAAATGTGAGGATAAAATTGACAACGCTCATATTTTTAACCTTCCAATTTTATTTGTAACATAAAAAATACTCACATCAACCATTTTATTAGAACATAATTATTAATTAAAACTAAAAGAGTGGTAAAAATTTATTGACTCCAAGAAAAGGCAATACAAAGCAAGGGCTTTATTAATTATTAACACAACATAATTTCTCTTGTTTTTAATTTTTAAGACTTTATATAAAATTCTAGCCATTTTAGTATTATGTTGACATTGGAAAATCGGTTAAAATTGAGAGAGGTAAAGATTGAAGGATATCTATTCTACAGATGTTACCTAAAATAAAATATCATTATGACCTTATCTCTTATATTACACTAACAGAATAATTTGATTGAAAACAACTAATAAAGATGATAGTATATTTCTTAAATAAAACTTTCCTTATTAAAATATGGAAACATCTATTCAGTTCTCAGAAAGCATCTTTGACTCTGTTTATTAATTAATTGAAAATCTTAATATAAGAGTTTTTAAATTTTCAATTAATTAATAAATATAATCAAAGGTGCATTCTGAGGGTGGATAGACAATAGTTTAAAATATAACTAAGTAGAAAAGAGAGTGACTTCAAAAATTAAACAAAAATGCCAGATCTTTGATAAAGAGAACTAGATCTCCTCGTTCTCCTCTCTTCCACTCGCTTCCAGGTTATAATTTAATAATAGTCTGTAAGTCCTTTGAATTTCTATTTAATATGTCTCCCATTCCATTATCCAACACACTTTGATACCTAAGCTAGAAGACAGTGATCTGTGTTTTAGGTTGGTTTCTCAATTGAAGATCAGAAAAGATGGTTGTGAAGTTATATGGACCACCCTTTACATCCTGCACCAGAAGAGTGCTTGCATGCTTCTTAGAGAAAAACATTGATTTTGAGATTGTTTTTGTGGATATTTTGACAGGAGAGCAGAAAAAACCAGAGTTTCTGGCCTTGCAAGTAAGAGATCATTTCTATATTATCACCTTATTGGGTTTTAAGTAACAAAACAGAGTTTGAGAGAGAGAGGACTAATGTTTATTCTAATTTGGCTGTGCATTTACAGCCGTTTGCAAAAGTTCCTGCAGTCCAGGATGGAGATCTCACTCTATTTGGTAATCATATTCACTTTATATGTTTAAGCATTCTATGGGTACTGTATCTGATTCTCTGTGCTTTCTTGTATATATATATATATAGATCTGATTTGGGCAGTGTAGATCTGATTCTCTGTGCTTTCTTGTATATATTTATATATAGATCTGATTTGGGTAGTCTAGATCTGACTTTGACTTGGGTGTGTGCAGAGTCAAGGGCTATTATAAGGTACTATGCAGAGAAATATGCAGGACAGGGTACTTGTCTCCTGGGCAAGACTTTGGAGGAGAGAGCAGTGATTGAACAATGGCTTGAAGTTGAAGGACAGAACTTTGGTCCTCATGCTTATGCATTGGTTTATCAGCTGATCTTAGCCCCATGCATTAATGTGCCTCAGGACAAGGCATTCATTGAGAGCAGTGCCCAAAAGTTGGGTGAAGTATTAGATGTGTATGAAAAGAGGCTGTCAGAGAGCAAGTACTTGGCAGGGGACTTTTACAGCCTTGCTGACCTGTCACATCTTCCTTTTACTGAGTATATAGTAAATGCTACTGATAAAGGATACCTGATAAGGGATAGGAAACATGTGAATGCATGGTGGGAGGATATTTCTTCTAGGCCTGTATGGAAGAAGGTTTTGGCTATGAAGCCAGGCCTTGAATACCTGAGCTTTCAAAATTAACAAATCTTCTCTTTTTGTGTTTTTTTCTAAATAATTACACTCTGTTTTGTATTGTGTAGAACGGTGAAAAAATAATTCCTCTTTTTGCAGATGTGAAAGTGATTTGCTATTGATAACAATTCCCTCTCTTTTTAATTAACTGAATTAATTCTTCTTTTCACAGATGTGAAAGTGATTTGGTATTATGTAACTGAAGAGAAGTTTTCTGCTGTTTATTTTTGTTCTGTTTCAATTTTCATATAAATTTGTAATAGTTTATCTTCAGTATAGATAGCTTAAATATATTTAAGCTAATATTTTTAAATGTCAATTTTGAGTTTTTATTTGTAATCTGGAAGAACACAAAAGCTACAAGAAGATTTGGGTGAAAGAAATTTTGGCACTGCCAATATAGAGGTGGTGTGGGAAATGACCAGAGCTATGGTCCGTGTTTTTACAAATGGAAGAAGAAAAGCAGATTTCAGTACCTACATCAGAATTATTTTCAACATCATCCGAGTTGTGTGCACTCCTTCACCATAGTTATCTTAAAATACTAATAATATTTAATTCTGAATTATTCACTCATGGAATTGAGAGGACAAGTTCTAGGTTGAGTTATTCTTAAGACTATTGGATTGGATATTGCTATAGTAAGGTTGTTAATTTTTTGGGAAGATTTCACTCTTGTAAGTCGCATTTTCAAAAAAAAAATTATGGCCTTTTTAACAAACCATTTTGGGACATAATTTCAGATGCAAGGCAATTTATGAGAATTTTTTTGGAGGCATTTAATCAAACAGTTCACATTCTATATGTTTGATGTTACATTTTTATTAAAAAGAGGTGTAAATAGTTTGTGTCTAGTTTACATTCTTATTTTTATGTATGTATTTGTTGGATGGAATTTCATTGTATATGTCTTAACGTCTATATTTATGCTTAACATACCTTGGACATTGAGATATGCACATGTAAACAACTTTGAATAGTTATTCTACTTTATTTTCTAATGGAACCATGTGCCTTGCATTTGATGGCTACGGGGATATTTGGGAATAATTTATATATATTTTTTATCATTATCATTGTGACTAAATACAATATATAATCACTATAATTTTTGGACATTGGTGTATAATGGTAGTGATAAGTCTCAAAAACATGTTGTAAAGAATTGAAGATAAGTACCTTCCTTATGGGTCGCCCTAATAAACTAAAATAAAGCTAGTAAATATCACTTAGATAGAACCTTTTTGCTATAATGAGTAGAAAGGAATAATCATACCATCATGACATTTTATGTTCTAACCGTTATGCATTTCAGGTTATGAATGAACTTGTTGATGACCATTATCTTGTGTGATAGTGGTAAGTAGTCCTACTTTTGATCATATTGTTGATATGATTAATATGCTAAAGTATTATTGAATAATCAAGGTTAGGATTATGGAAGTTGGTTTTGTCAAAAAAAAAAATGACAAAAGTTATATCGTTTGATTTCTTTATATGGCCCTTGTCAAGATTGTTTTTTCTTAATATCTTTATAGTTGGTAAAAGATTGTGCATATCATTTTGCCATTGTTGGGCATGGTGGAAGTGTAGGAATCTCTAAGTGTTAAGTTGTGATGTACATGGGCTAAGAGGGTAACTTATTGCTCACCATTAAGGTCATATTTAGTTTAAATGACATGCTTGAGTATTATCTAGTTTAAAGGATTTAGACTATCGCAAGAATATTTGGTTTCACCATAAGATAAATGAAATCAAAACACTAAGAATATACAATTGAGTGTATATGTTATGGTTATTTAATGGATATAGTTTTGTCGACTGCATTGAGCATGACTTAGAGACATTGATCATACTTAAAGCAATTTTATAATTATTTTTGTATGTAGATTTTGAAGTTTAGAGGATTTTATGCTGCCTTGTTGATGCACATTGTGTTCTATCTAGAAGGATGCCACATATGACTATGATACTTGATATCACTAAAATATATTGTAGTGTGACCCCACTTGGAGCCATATTGAGGCTTTTGCTTAGTTGTTGCATGGTGTCCATATTTTGATTGCTTCTACTTTGGGCTATGCCATGACTAGAATTATTTTATATTGATTATGTTGTTTTGCATATTTTTTTCACATGAATTTGATTTAGATAATTTATCTTTATAAGTTCCTACTGTCTAAGGTGTGTCATTTAAGATGGGTGATATTTCAATTCTCGACTAAGTATAAGATGATTGATAATTGCGACCATTGTATGTAGAGGTAATTTAGAAACCTTGTTCCTAATACTGACCATCTTAGCACATCATTTGAGTAAAATTATATATACTTTTTATTGGTATCATCTTTATGATCTTCCTTGGTTAAGTTAGTCCTTGGATTCTTTAAGGAAAATACATATATCAAGGTTGGGAATACTAGAAATATATACCTTGTAGATGTAGGAGATAGAATGGTAGCATTATTTAGTATCTATATAGGTTATCTTAACTTAGGAAAGTGTAAACCCCCATCTTGATAGATAAAATTTTAAGAGAACTACATGGGACTATGATCTTGTTTTGAAGTGGGTATGTGGATAGTCCTTGGGTGAAGGATGCCCTTGTGATCCAAGTCCATAAGGGAGGGTTTAGGGAATAGCTCTAAGGGTTGGGGTTGTTCCTAAACTTGATTATATCTCCCTCTTTAGTATGCTTCATCTAGAGGTTGAATTTGTATTAGATGATTGTAAATTCGTCCTTTCAATTAATATATCCTCACTATATATACCTAATCCATTAAAAGAAACTCCATCCTCCTTAAGTTTATCTACCCTAAGGTTGCAATATTTGACTTTCAAAAATCTACTCCAATCTTGGATGAAATTTTAGAGTAAGTTTTGTGAAGGTTTGTCTTCATGTGAATGTGTGAGAATGTCCCTAATCTTATTTAAACTAAAATATCTAGAGTTGTGTGTTAAACAATATGGATTTTTTCTTGTATCATTAAAATTTATAGGAGGGTATATGTTATCCTCAAGACCTAGTGAGGTCTATTCTTCCCAAAATAAGGGCATGATAAACTTGGCCATGACATGGTTATGAATGAGTTGGGGAAATACACTTACATGTATTTAATGATGATATTGAATTAAGCCATTATGATCTCGTGGTGTGAACAACCCTTATAAATCATGGATGGTCTACTTGCTCTAAATATGTACCTAATTTCAAGTGTTGAGTTTAGGATAGAGTTCCTTATGATCTCACCTTTGCTAATTGTGGGTAATTAATAAAAATATTATTATTAAATGCACTTGGGTATTTTTCCTTTATATGCATCTGGCGCATAAATGTATGATGGCGAGCCTTATGACTGGTAATATACAAACTATTATATACTTTGAAGGACATTGTTTAATATTACTACTATGATTTAATTTTTGTCTAATAAATTATGTTTTTTAATAAAAAATGAATGAAATGAGTGGAATTTATTTATATATTCATGTTTGTTACGTATGTGTTAAGTAGAGGCCAATGCATGTGGGTTCAATGTGCTACTTGTGTTTCAGTAATTGACCTTGAAATACCTATTGGATGTAATGTATGGGCATGCAGACAACTTTTTGTGACATATATAAGATGACTAGTATTTTTGAATCCTTGTGATATGTGGATTTGTCTAAAAGTTGACCCCACATGTCAAAAATGAGTTTGATATAGGTGTGAATAGCCTGCTAGATCACTAGTACCATATAGATAATGGATTCTAGGTTATATCCACCATATCTTAAGGATTAGTCATCTTTCACTGGTAGCATAGATTTAAAGGATGCTATAGGCTATCCATGATACGATTTAGGCATAGTCTAGTTAGCTATCACTGGCATTGTGCAGGTGATAAATGCTAGGAGCTAACTATTGCATATTATGGTCTAGATGATTACCATCGGTAATACAAAGGTGACAAATTCTAGGAACTATCCATGATATGATACGGTTTAACTAACTTTCAACAATACTATGTAGGTGATAGATGATAAAGGTTACCTCATATTAGGTTGGATTGACTTTTACTAGTGGCATGGAGGTAATGGATGTTAAGATTTGCTAAGTTGAAAGGTTCAATATGATATGGAAATTTTCTTATTGGACTTATGTGATGTGTGTTGTTATACTTACACCTTATCTAGTGACAATCACAAGTAGTATGGGATGCTTCTCCATCATCATAGTTGGTACAAGAGAAAAGGATGGGATCCATGATGTAGTATGAGATGCATTAAAATGTCTTTATCTAGATGGGATGGACTTAAAGGGTAAGTGTAAGTGAGCTAGGTATTATAAATATGCATGTAGTGGTGTCTCATACACTTCCCATTGCTAGTTGGTCACTATGCATATTTGATTCAACCACTATATACTTGTATGAAAATGGCCTTATTGTTGTGCATATTGTTATACTTATGCCCTTGCTAGTGATAAAATTAGGTAGTATGGGATACTTTGTTCTCATCATAAATGGTAGTAGATTGGAAAAGATATGGGACCCATGGTCTATCATGTGATGCACTTTCATATTTATGTGTGGGATGTACTTAAGGGATAGTGTGCTAGTTAACTTGATAAAAGGGAAGATGCTTCCAATAATGCTATAACCACTTATTTTTTCCAATTGAGCTCTATGTGAACATGCAATGTTTAGGTTATTCACATTTTATGTATGTTGGGTGCATGAGCCGATCACTATGTCTATTGGTGAGGTGTATAAGATCTAGTCACACCATGTATATGTAGGAAATAGCCATGTCATGTACATATGAGGTATTCTTGATCCAACCATCAAACTTGAACATGTGATATATAGGTTATTCACATTTTGTATCTGTTGGTTGCATGAGCTAGTCACCATGTGTACTGGTGAGGTGTATAAGATCTAGTCACCCTATGTATATGCAGGAGCTAGCCATGTTGTGTATAGATGAGGCTTGCTTAAGCCAACCATCAAGTAAATATGTGATATTGGAATGATATGGTCCCTATTTGGTTTTGCACTTGTTCATACACTAATGTTGGTGTAGTGTCATAAATTGCATACCCTTGCAATTTCACACTACACAATGTTCTCCTCTTCTAGGACATGACATAACATTTTCTAAATATAGTGTTAACACTAGAATATCTTTTACATAGATATTTTATAATAATTCAGGCCCTCTAAGTCAATATTCTTGAATAGGAGCACTATGTGTGGATGTCCATGCAAGGTCCTCGCATCCCACAAAAAATTGTGGTTCCAATGGTTGTTGGAGTGTTACCTTCTCATGAATATTCCAGAAATAACACTTTTGTGTGACTTTTTCCTTGAACACAACAACTTGAATTGCTATTTTTAAAAAAGGAAAGAAAAATAAAGAAAGCACATTTTTTATTTTCTCACATACGTGCTAATACACTCACACTCTTGTTTTTCTTATCAGGATTTGCAACTTCTTAAAGAAGTTGGGAGTTTTTATGAACATAAAGCTCTCTAAGTATTGCATTTGAATTTTTCAATTTGGAATTGAATAAGGTAACATTGTGGAAGCTTTCACATCTCTCTTGAGGGTTTTTGGAAACTTCCATGTGATAAAAATTCATTATGTTGCTTCTTTGCCACTGTATACAATTTCTCTATGTTAGCTTTTCAAAGTACCTAGTGATAACTTAGTGTATTTAACATCATTTTACATCTTTGGCATTATAATTTACTTTACAACAATCTCTTTCATTTTATCTATCAATATTATCAAATTCTTGGTTGTCTATGGAGACATAGAATGACCAAATTGAGGGTTTGATTAAGGCAAGCCCCCAAAACAACCCAACCCACACATTCTTTGTGTGTGTGTGTACAAGTATCACAAGTTGAAAATAAGTGATTAACCTAGTGATATCTATCTACCTTTTAACAATATCTCATTGGATTATTATGATTTAAAATTTATATTTCATTTCTTTCCTTATATTGTTACTCTCATATTTCTTGTATACCATGATCATATGGTATTTATTATGTGCATGTAAGCATCGGTTCCAAGATGTTATGGATTTTCATTTTTGAATCTATAGTGGATGATAGCATGGTGCGAGGATGTTTACATTACATGCTTCTATCTTTGGCTGATGTTTTGAAAAATCTAAAAAATCATCTTTGAAGCTTGTACATTTCATTTGTGTTGATATCAATTTATAATCATTGTTACAAAAAAAATTCATCAATTTGTTATAACTAGGTAGTATATTCATGTTATGTTGTAATTCAGATATTTAATTTGCTTTCAATTATGAAAATTTCTTAAAAAATATTGACCAGACAGGTAGAAGAACCTCTAATTCATCCTAATGCTAGTGTAAATTATTGGTTGTAAAAGAAGTTCCATTCCTTTGTAAGTAGATTTTTCTACCCTACATTTTGGTGAACTTGGTGTTCTTGAGCATAAAATCCTTCTTTTCAAAATAGAGAAAACAAAACTTTTAAAATCAAACATTTGGATATCTTCTTCCTTTTATTACCTGAAAGATACATAGATTGAGTGTTGTAAATACTCTTATGGGATTTAGGACCCAATCTCTTCATACATATGACATTATAAGAAGAAGCATTTGTCATTACACTACATCATGGAATTAAAACCTTTCAACATTTTTATCTAGACTAGACTAGATTTTTCAAAAGAAAAATTCACAACATTCAAATTCCAAAATCCCCACATCATTACATATCTTTTGATCCCACTTCATCATCTTGGACATCTCCTTTGGATGATGGGTTTGATGACAAGGCTTCTTTGCATGTTCCATTTGAATAAATCTAGGCATTAGATAACAATTTAATTAACTTTCAAAATCTTCTATCTGTTGGCGTAAATAGGTGTTTTGTCTAACTAGTTCACTAGTGGGTCCTATTTATATGTTAAGTTTACTTATGTCCTTGGAATATTTCTAGAAGTCTTAAGTGTCATGTGATCTTATCTTATCATATCATGTCATTTAATACTTGTGTCTTAGGTCATTTGATAGTTATTGAGGTAGTTGTCTCTCTATAAAAGATTAAGATGCATTCCATGATCTTGTATAATCCTATAGCACATCCTTCCCTTTATAAAAAAGGCATCATATGTACATTTCATATTCAATCAATCAATCTTGCATCCTTCATCATAGCAATATATTCTTTCAATTTCTCTCTTGTGGAAGATATTTTGGTTTGGCAGTTGATCTTGAGGTGTTGGGAGTTCACATTCAACTCCTACATAACATAAGAGCTTTGATTTTGAGAATTATGAGTTCAAATATTCCAAGGTTTCTCTATATCAAGAGTTTTCCAATGTTCATTAGCATCAGGATAATCAATATTTGTTTATGTTGCTTTATTATGATTCTAGATTTTCTCCAACAATTGAGAGTTTCCAATGCTTCCAACATTAGACTCATCTTGTCCTTTGTTGCTTGGATTAAGGTTCTAAATTTTACTCCAAATTGTGATTCTAGTGTTTCTTTGTAGTCTACAGGTTATCTCATTATGGAGGGATATATAGTCTCTCTTATTTCCTTCCTATGGAGGGGAAATTTATTATATCTTTTTTCTCTCTTTTGGAGAGGAGTTTTGTCTCACTAGGTTTTCTCTTGTTCTTTGTTTGTGAGATATTTCATTTGTAAATGGGTACCTAACATGGCCTACTTGTTAGGGACCCATAATCATCTTCATATTTTACATCATTTGCATAAAATCTACTCCCTAATTTGCACTTAAGGGGGAATGTTGGTGTAAATATGTGTTTTACCTAACTAATTGAATAGTGGGTCCTATTTACATGTTAATTTTAGTTAGGTCCTAGTGAATCTTTATAGAAGTCTTAGGTGTCATGTCATCTGATACTTGTGTCCTAGGTATTTTAATAATTATTGAGGTATTTGTCTCATTTTAATGGATTGAGGCACATGTCATGATCTTGTTTAATCCTATCTCACAACCTTGCATTTATAAGAAAGGCATCATATGTACATTTCATATTCAATCAATCAATATTACATCCCTGATCATAGCAAGATATTATTTCCATTTCTCTCTTGTGGAAGATATTTTGGTTTGGTAGCTAATCTTGGGGTGTTATGAGTTCACATTCAACACCTATACTATCTAATTATTTTTTAATGCATACAATGCCTATTGTGGATACAATATACAATATACTAATCTCATATTCAAAATAGTTGAGTTTCTTCATGGACTAGTGCACATTGTGCATAACAATGTCCTGTCCTATACTTTTTGTTTTGGGAAACCAATAGGATGCACAATTTGATGTCATTAGCACACAACTTTCTTTTATTTATGACATATGAAAAACTATAAAAGAGGAAGGAGCTAAAGGAAAGAAAACATGATGGAAGTATTGGAGAAATTAATAGGATCATTGGTAGTGACTAGGTAGGTCCTTCAAAATATCATAGCCTTCAATTAAGAATTTAACACTCGGTAGGATTTATACATATTATTGGCTATCATAATTTATTTTATGAGAAAATGTGGCCAATTAATTATCTAGAAACAACCTATCTTTTTGTGCTTACAAAACTCTTTCACAGTGATTGAGTATGAGTTTGACACAACTCTCTAAAAATTGGTAGAATTAACTCTTTTGTGGATTTATCATGAAGTTCCAAGCTAGGGATGAGGATTAGAATTGAAATAAATTATGAAAGGAATATACAATCATGTGACACCATACCCACAAGGCAGTCACAATCAAACCTAATAATAGAAGAAATGAGACAGAGCCACCACAATACCATGAAACAATTCTTTCTCAAAGAATATAATGCCGACACACAGATTTGAATAGTATCATTTAAATCACTCTTTATATGTGGTTTCATGTTGGCATGTCTCTAACATATAACTTGCTAGATTTAGTATATAAAATGTGTAATGAATATTATTTGTGACTATTATAAACTTATGAAAACAATATTATGTGAAACAAAGAAAAATATATGCATGTGTGGTGTATGAGGGTTTCAATGATGGAATGACCTAAAGGTTTGAACACACTTACTTTCCCTGATTTCATTAGAAAAAGAGATCTCCCAAGAATAGGATTGACTTTCAACCTTGAAGTGAGTCAACCCTATTAGGAAGGTTTGTTGTTTTCTTATGACAAAAATGATTGATTGGCACTTTTGGGAGATGATTTAAAATGCATTAATAAACTAAATTGCATGACCTAACACTTGAAATGTAGAATATTATGATAACATAAATGAAAACAATAATTTGCAAGCAGATATGAGGACAAAATGGTGTGTTCCTGGCCTAAAATCTAGGTTTTGAGCTCTGTAGTAGGATTGGTTCACCTTAGGGAAAATGGGTCCTAGTGTAGGGGTCCAAAATTTGATTTTGTAGTCAGCTCTGATCTCAAATCTAAGCTTATGATTTCTCTAGGTTTGACTGTCAAAAAACTGGAAATCAAATTTATAGATTATTTTTCGTTTCTTGACAACAATTATGACAACTTTGAAAACTTTGCAAAATTGATCCTTTGATCAATCTTCAATCCTTCTTCACCTATAAATATGCACATACAAATAGAGGAGAAAAATGTTTATTTTTGGGTGAATGGGGGTTTTCCTTAGTCAAACCCCATGTTGGTAATTATACCTTGATGAAATGACGATGAATGGAAGGAATTGATGACTGAACACAACTTTGTCACAACTCACCAAACCATTTATGTCTTCCCTTAGAGGACTGAAGTCTAACACATCTCTCCGAAAGGAAGCCGAGTGAGTGGAAACAACTTCCTAAACTAATCTAAGTAGGGGAGAGATACAATTTTTTTTTGTTTTAACACCTTTTAACAATTACAACAAGAGAAGCACATAAAGAATAATGGAAATAGAACAACAACAATGCATAAAACAGTGACACCAAATATACTGTGGGGAAAACCCTTTAGGGTGAAAAACCTCACCCTCCAAAATCACAATACTTCTCTGTTATATCAAATAGGAGTTACAACATATCACTAAATACAAAGCTTCTACACAAGTGCTTCAATGTGAACACCTATTATGGAGTGATATCGACAACACTTCATTACCTGCAAACAAACTATGCATTCTACAACTCAAAGCAATCAATAAATAGAGTGTTACAAGCTTCAAGAAGCACCTAGAAGGTGAGGGGCGTCCAAATCCACATGGAAATATATTCAACGCCTTAGACATGCAATTAGACACATTTACAACATTCCCTTACACCCCTAACAAGTGTCTAACATGCAAATATTCTTCTTCCAAGCTTGGGGGCCTAGAATATGCTAAAAATAGCTTATGATAGATGCCTTACGATTGTCTAGAATGTCATAAACCTATCATAAGATTTGTAGGAGAATCTATCATAACCAACTAAAAATAGCCGATTCTCTTACATCCTGTCATAACCCATCTTGGGCGCCAACTTTCTCCATGCATTCAAAGATGCCTTATGGCACATCATAGAATCTATCATATGTCATAGATTCCAAAGTGGAATGCCTATGTCCACTTGGTATGATGATGTGTCATCCAGTCACCTCTAATGGGGATGCCACCTAGCCAGTGGGTCCCAATTAGTGACATGACACCATAGGAAATTAAATAATACAAATAAATACATAAATTACATCAAATAAATCAACCTTAGGACTCTAAGATCGAGACAACTTAATCCCAACATTCTCTCACTTGTCAAAGACCTACCAAGAGTCATATAGAATCAATTGCTCAAGGCCCCAAGGCCCATAGAATCAGAACACCATCTAAACTTCTTAGTGCTCACTGGTTTTGTCAGTGCATCTGCAACATTCACCAAAGTGTCAACCTTTTCCAGGTTCACCTTTCCATCTTCTACCATAGCATGAACAAAATGACACTAAACATTGATGTTTTTTGTTCTGGCATGAAAGGTAGGATTCTTTGCTAAAAAAATTGCACTTAGACTATCGCAACAAACAATAATCTGTCTTGCATCTAAACCAATATCAGAACACAATATCTTAAGCCAAATGGATTCCTTACAAGCACGAGTAGCTATCATATACTCTACCTCTATCATGGATAATGCGACTACAACCTATCACTTACTCATCCAACTAATAGCACCACCAAACATCATAAACACATAACCACTAGTGGATCTTCTGCTGTCAATGTCACCTGCCCAATCCAAATCCACATATCCTTGAATGCTCACATAATGCTAAGGTCCAGTAGGATAACCATGAAAACACAAGGCATACTCAAAAGTGCTTCATAAATATTTGAACACCCTCTTAACCTCATCCCAATGCACCTATCCAGGATTAGCCATAAAACGACTAAGGACTCCCATTGCTTGGGCAACGTCTAGTCTCGTACACACCATTGCATACATCAAACTTCCAACTGCACTTGCATACGGCACTATGGTCATGTCCTCCATCTCATTAGGAGACTTTGGACAATCATTCATAGAAAGATTCATCCCTTGCATCACAAGAAGAACTAATTGTTTGCAATTTACCATGTTGAATCTCTCCAACACGGAGTTCACATACTTGCTCTGGCTTAACAAAAGATTTCTGTTAGCTTTGTCTCTTATGATTTCCATTCCCATAATGTACCTAGCTACACCTAGGTCTTTCATCTCAAATTGTGCTGACAATTGAAATTTCAAATCTAAAATCATACTTTTACCATTCCCAATAAACAACATATCATCTACATATAAGACAATAATGAGAATGTGACCATTATCAATTTTAAAGTACACACAATGGTTAGATTTAGATATCTGAAATCCCAATGAAAACATATAGGTACCGAACTTATGATACCACATCCTAGGAGATTGTTTCAAACCATAAAGAGACTTCTTTAGTTTGCAAACCAAATTTTCTTTACCTTTTTCAATGAAGTGCTCTGGCTATGACATGTAAATATCTTCTTCCAAATCACCATGAAGGAATGTTGTCTTCACATCCATCTCTTCCACTTCTAATTCATATGCTGCTACAAGTGAGAACAGAAGCTGGATAGACATCAACTTTGCTACAAGAGAGAATATATCCCCATGATCAATTCCCTCCACTTGGGAAAATATATTAGCAACCAATTGTGCCTTATACTTCTCAACATTGCCATCATGACCACATTTTTTCTTAAAAACGCATTTACAACCAACAAGTTTACGTCCAATAGGAAAAGGTACCAGATCCCAAGTCTTGTTTTTCTTTAAAGAAGCCATCTCTTTGTCCATGATCCAGGAATCTAAATCATTCATACACATAGCCTCTCTAACAGTCCTAGGCTCATCAATATTAGTAATCAAGGAATATATGCAAATGGAATCCAATAATGAATAACCAAACCTTTTTGGTTGTCGGCTAACTTGAGTAGACCTCCGCAAAGGCTGAGGTTGAGGTTCTCCTTCTTCATAACTTTCAGAGTTACTTGAGCTCTCCTCATCATCATGTCCAATAGGAGTACAAGTGGTTCTTCTTTCTTTGGAGTAGGTGGAATCTGAACCACCTCCTTCTATTTCTCCTCTTTCTCTAGTTGTATCTCAACAGTGGAAGGTTTCATCTCTCTGAAGATTACACTTCTGCTATAGATAAAATTCTAAGATTCTGGATCCCAAAGCTTGTACCCTTTCACACTGACACCATAGCCAATAAATATACACTTAACAACCTTGTTCTCCAACTTTGATCTCTTCTCAATCAAAACATGAGCATAAGCTTCACAACCAAACACTCTGAGATGTCTCATTGAATGATTTTTACCAGACCACACCTCCATCAGTGTCTTACGAACAAGTGTTGATGTAGGAGTTCTATTGATCAAATAACATGTAGTGACTACCGCTTGAGCCCAATTTTTTTTTTTAAGGCTAGCACCACTTAACATACTCCTAGCCCTCTCCATCAATGTTTTATTCATCTTGTCTGCAACTCCATTTTTCTATGGAGTGTAAGGAGTTGTCTTATGTCTTTCAATCCCATGCTATTTACAGAACTTGTCAAACTCCATGGAACAAAACTCACCACCATTATCAGTTCACGAGAACTTAATCTTTCTACAAGTCTAATAAGGCCTTAAACTCCTTAAACTGACTAAAGACTTCAGCTTTATGTTTGAGGAAATAAACAAATGTCCTTCTACTGTAATCATCTATGAAAGAAAAAAAATATATAGATTTTGATAACAAAGGAACATTTACAGGACCAAAAACATTTGAATGAACATAGTCCAAAACCATAGAAGACTTATGAGAACTAGAGTAAAAAGAAACACAGTGTTGTTTTCCATATACACAATGTTCACAAAAGTCAAACTTGAGATTACAATCATTAAGGCCTTCAACAAGGCTCTTATTTTTCAAGGTTCTAAGACCCTTCTCACAAATGTGACCAAGTCATTGGTGCCATAACATTATCTTCTCTGCAAGAAGCTTCATTTCCATGGAATGAGCACCCTAAGGTACCCAAAATGCATGACCATCAGATGTAGCTGCAATGCACTTCTTCTCTACATGATTTGACAGCGAGGATGATGAATCCAAAGATATCTTCTTTGGTACATTAGAATAACTATTGCACTATACAGTGCATGCATCAAGCTAAAAAAAAGTGCCAATATGAACACCCTTAGCCAACACCATAGCTCCTCTTGTCATCTTGCATCCTCCACCAGAGAAAAAACTTGCACTCCTAAATCATTTGGTTTACTTACATAAAGAAGGTTTCGTGCCAAACCTAGGATATGCAAGACACCATCAACCCCCTTCACTCTTCCATCAGGAAATCTGATTTTTACAATTGCACGACCAACAATCTTCAAGTGAGAGTCATCACCTAGGTAAACCTCTCCGCCATCAAACTTCTCATACTTTGAGAACCAATATCTGTGAGAATTCATGTGAAAGGATGCACTCGAATCTATCAACCAAACATCTCCATGATCTTGGGGATGATTTCTCAGATTTAGAATTAGAGAGACTTATTTTTCTTCTTCTTCTCCTTCTTGAAATCTTTTCGAATGTGACCAACTTCACCACAATTCCAACATTTTTCCTTGGAATTCTTACCAGGATATATTGATCTCCTCGAAGACTTTGACTTCAATTTTTTGTCTTTCTTTTTGCTTCTCTCTTTTGGTCTACCACATATTGCAAGGGCCTCCTTGGCCATCTTAGAAGACTCCTTTGACATATCTTCAGATAATAATGAGGCAACAACCTCTCCATCTTAAAGGTGGAAGTAGTGCTTCCAATAGCCATTACCAGGTGATCCCAAGAGTTCGACAACAAACACAAAAGGAGCATGCAACAATCCTGTTTGTCAATTTTGTCTCCAACGAAACCTAGTTGTGCAACAAGCATGTTAAAAGAGTTCAAGTGATCTGCCACAAATACTTCATCTTCCATTTTTCAGAGAATACATCTTCTTTCTCAGGAAAAGCTTATTTACTAGGGATTTAGCCTGATAGACATCACCAATCTTCTTCCACAAAGAAGCATAAGTTTTCTCTTCATGGACATTTAGGAGGATAAAATTAGCCAAACAAAGTCTAATAAAACCCTTGGATTTCCATCTATGAGATCCCAATCCTCTTGTTTCATGCCTTGTGGCATTGTTCCAGAAACTGTAAGCCATAAGTCTCGGTCTACAAGCATGTCTTCCATTTTGAGCTTCCACAACTCAAAATTACCATTGTTAAATTTCTCCATCTCAATCCTCCCATATGTGCCTACCATCTCTTTCTTGCAACAAGGTAACAAAACACACACTATTGCAAAACTCCTATTGAAATAGATATTAGCTCAAAAAACCCTTCACCCAACAAAGGAACCAAGGCTAGCTAGGCTTTGATACAAATTGAAAGGAAGTCGGGTGAGTGGAAACAACTTCCTACACTAATCTAAGTAAGGAAGAGATGCAAAAAAATTTTTTTTAACACATTTTAACAATTACAACAATAAAAGCACATAGAGAATAATGGAAATAGAACAACAACAATGCATAAAATAGTGACACCAAATATATCGCAGGGAAAACCATTTCGGGTAAAAAACCCTACCCTCCAATAGCACAGTACTTATGTATTATATCAAATAGGAGTTACAACATATCACCAAGTACAAAGCTTCTACACAAGTGCTTCAACAAAAACACCTAATCTAGAGTGATATCGATAACACTTTGTTACCTACAAACAAACTATGCATTCTACGACTGAAGGAACTCAATAA
This sequence comes from Sequoia sempervirens, assembly GCA_007258455.2. Taxonomy (NCBI): domain Eukaryota; kingdom Viridiplantae; phylum Streptophyta; class Pinopsida; order Cupressales; family Cupressaceae; genus Sequoia; species Sequoia sempervirens. The sequence goes on along the minus strand of VDFB02315448.1, from coordinate 75,644 downwards.
ATAGAGTTTTACAAGCATCTAGAAGGTGAGGGGCATCCAAATCCACATGGCACAATATTCAATGCCTTAGGCATGCATTTGGACACATGTACAACATTCCCTTACACCCTTGATAATTGTCTAACATACAAATATTCTTCTTCCAAGCTTGGGCGCCTAGAATATGTTAAAAATAGGTTATGATAGATGCCTTACAACTATCATAGAATATGTCATAGGATCTGTAAGAGAATCTATCATAATTGGCCAAAAATAGCCGATTCTCTTACATTCTGTCACAACCCATCTTGGGCACCAACATTCTCCATGCATTTAAAGATGCCTTATGATGTGTCATAGAATCTGTCATATGTCATAGGTTCATAAGTGGGATGCCTATATCCAATTAGGATGATGATGTGTCATCCAACACCTCTAATGGGAATGCCACTCAGCTCGTAGGTCCCAATTTTTGACATGACACCATAGGCAATTAAATAATACAAATAAATACATAAATTACATCAAATAAATCAATATTAGGACCCTAAGGCTGAGACATCTTAATCCCAACACTCTCTAAGGTTTGAATATTGCATGAATTGGCTTGATTGTTTGCTTGAATTCTTGAAACATACATCATTTAATGTTAGCTCCAAATCATGACATGAACTTTGACCTTGATTATTGCTATAGATGACTGATAAATCTGCTCTTCAATGCTCTTGACAATAATATTTGCTCTTATGATCTCTTGATTATGCAACTTATATTTGAATTGATAAAATAACTATATTTGTAGGTGTTTATCTAATTTCCTAAAAATTAGATTCCACAAGCCGACATTTGAAACTTGAATTTGAATCATTAAAATGTTGCCAAAAACATATTAAAAATTGGGTCCTAGCACTTAAAGGGGACACATTTTCCCCTAGGTGAATGGTTCATAGGACATAAATCTAGGACACACAATTTCGAAGGTGTTTAAATAAATGTTGGCAATTGTTTAATGTAGGTTTCACTTTCCGAAAATGGGAATAATAAGGCTTTGGAATGCATAATTTGGTCAATTAGAAGCTTAATTAAGTCCAATTAATTAAGGGGATGAAAACATAGTGTGAAATTGTAAAGGTGTACAATTTTATACACTAAATTTAGCCCCCACTTTAGTGAGAGTATGAACCCACGCTCAAAATCACACAAAAGTAGACAAATAAGTCAAGAGAGGTCTAATTGTACAATTGTTGGAAAGATGAGATGAGAAGGATCAAGGAGGATGATCAATCCCATAGGATCTAAGATCCCATGGCAAATCAACAAAGGCACAAAGAGACACATGCATGTAGTAGCGACAAAAGATACACAATCATACAATGTCAAAATTAATACAAAGAGGAAGAAGGGTGGATCAAGCTTTGACTATTTTTCCAAAAGGTATGGATAAAGCCTAAGTTGTTTGTCCAAAAATACACTCACAAGGGCTAGTGTAGTCCAATATACACTAGGTGATCCCCAAGGAAATAGGATGAGAAACACACACTAGGTCTATAAGGTGTGAACTCGCAGAAAGGTGGTAGATGGGCAAGTCATGCCAAGTCTACAAGCTCCCATACATCAACCATATCAAAAGTTATACTCTCTGATAGCTTTGATAAGGTGCCACATAAAATGGTCATAGGTTTCACAAGGATAGTAAGCTACATTATGCTAGACACTTATGACAAGGCACCACTAGTAAGCAAGTTATGTTATGCTTGGTGGCCAATAATTAGTTTTAGGATAGTCGAAGGGGTTTTTCTTAGTTCATGAAAGGTCTCGCCTTGGGAAACATTAGACTTGATATCACCACCAAGAGAGGACTATCCAAGGGATAAAATATTCACACCTTAGGGAATGCAAGCCATAACATTACCACCAAGAGGAATGTCATATGCCAATAAAGGCCATAGTGTCATAATAAAGCTTGGAACCATCATCAATCCCCAAATACTCATAGAACAATGAACACAAAGGAGGAATGCCACATAGGGAGTGAAAACAAAGGAGAAAATTTTGGGTCAACATGGAAGATACCTAAATGTCTCAACGCCTTGCATCATCCCCAAAAGGAAAACACAAGATAAGAGAAAAGATAATGGTTACGACATATAGAAGAATATAGATACAAATAGAAGAATGTCACGACAGATTCGCCTCCTTTGTATCCTTACACCAACAGAGTGACAAGGGTCATCCAAAGTAGGCTCACAAACATAAAGACACACCAAGCAACATAATAGGGGGGATCACATTATGCACATGAAATCACACAAAGAACAAAGATAGTATGAAAAATGAGAGCCAACCTAAAGCAATTCATTTGCATCCCAATCTTGTTCATCATATACGAAAGGTGGATAACTAGCCCAAGGGGTAACAATGAATGCTACACTAGGAAAATCACCAGGTTCAACATGTGGTGAATCACTCTTATTAGGAAGATCATCATGGTTGTTGTCATCTACGCCTTGCATCATCCCCAACGCCTTGCATCATCCCCAAAAGGAAAACACAAGACAAGTGAAAAGATAATGGTTACAACATATAGAAGAATGTAGATACAAATAGAAGAATGTCATGATAGATTTTCCTCCTTTGTATCCTTACACCAATAGAGTGACAAGGGTCATCCAAAGTAGGCTCACAAATATAAAGACACACCAAGCAAAATAATAGGGGGATCACATTATGCACATGAAATCACACAAAGAACAAAGATAATATGACAAATGAGAGCCAACCTAAAGCAATTCATTTGCATCCCAATCTTGTTCATCATATACGAAAGGTGGATAACTAGCCAAAGGGGTAACAATGAATGCTACACTAGGAAAATCACCAGGTTCAACACGTGGTGAATCACTCTTATTAGGAAGATCATCATGGTTGTTGTCATCTAAGCTAATGGAAGAGGAAAATAAAAAATTCAACTCCTTATGTACTTCCTACTCAATCTTAACAATCTCATCATCATCATCCAAATCTATCACAATAGGAGGTCTAATCATAAAGTCCATAGAGGTTTCATGTTGGTGTTGTTGTGAAGGTGGGGAATCATTATGCTTTGTCTGAGTTGGTGTTTGATCTTGGTTTACTAGTTGTTCTTTTCTTCTAATTTATAAGCAATAGCACGATGTATATGCCTACAATATTTAGCATTTCTATTTCTTTTTGCATGATTTTCAAGTTGTGATTTTGTAGGAGTGGGTTTGTCGACCATTGGTTTCTTTTCTTCCTGCAAGGGAGGAATAGAAGGAGCCATTAAGGGTTGGGAAACCACTTTATCTTTAGGTTTATAAACTTGTTTTATCTTAGGAGGCACAATAGGCATTGTATGGTTATCTCTTGGTCTCTTATAGGAAATAGGTCAAGGAATCATGGTTGATTTGTCTTTGTTATTTGGAAGATCTTTTGGTTCAATCATAGCTTCATCAATGATTGGAGGTTTAATCATGGATTGAGGAATATTGCTAAGAGATAATTCTGCTATGCGCTTTTCCTTGAACTTTTGGTAAGATTTGAAAAATAAGTTTACATGAGGCTTAATAGGTACCATGGGTTTGGGCCAAAAAAAATTAAATGAGAAATTCCCGCGGGAAGAAAAAGGCTTAAAACCATTATGATGCACAGTGAAAAATTCATTACCAAATGGAAATTTTAAGCATTTATGTACCATTGACATGATGACATCCATGGAGTGTAGCCATGGGTAGCCTAGCTTCACACATAATTGGTCCACGATGGGATGATGGGGAATGAGGCATTTAATTGCTTCAGTCCAAATTTTAATGGGAGAGTAACCGAACCTATTATAGGGAAAGAAAAACCATTATGTGTTTTGATCCATGATTTCAATTTTTAATAAGAGTCTTGATAAATTTCATGCACAAACAAGAATTCATTGATAATCACATTCTCTACACACACGTGATCAATTAATATCCCATTAGTAGGCTTTTCATTGATTCTTCTAGATATGTAAAGAGGACCATTGGGTGCATGTTTAATTATGTCTTTTTTGTGAGAAAGAAATGTTAGAAGACAAGTTGTTTTGGCCCTTACGAGGTTGAACGTCAAGGAGGCAGTATGGTTAGAAAGGTTGTGTGCAGGTATTGGTTTCAATTACAAGACAGTTCAGATTGGTTGTGATAGCCAAAGTGCAATTCATTTAGCCAAGAATCATATGTATCATGCTCAGAAAAAGCATGTGGATGCACAATACCATTTTGTTCAAGAAATGGTTGCTAATGGACAAATTGAGTTGAGGATAATTGACATTGATGTTAATGTTGCAGATTATCTTACCAAATCTGTGAGCACAGATAAGTTCATTTGGTGCAGAGAGGCCACGGGCCTTGTTTCTTGTACCTAGTTGATTCCATGATGGCGTGATTCCCCTAACTCTTGTAAGCTATTCGACAAGTGGGAGAATGTTGGGAATCAAGGTGTCTCAACATTGGTAATTCATAAGTTCTTTATTTATAATTATTTTACTTTCTCCCATGGATAAATATCATTTTTATTATTAAATATTTGTGCTCCAGCAAAAGGGGCGTGATATTTTGAGTTGGCACTTTTGCCACATTTTGGTGCCTTGAAAAACAAGTTATTAGTTGTCAAAAGATGCCCAGTTAGTGGTATAACATGGAAAGCCTATTTTTAAGGATGTTATGACATATTCTATGAAAACCATAAGGGATAAAATTGGGGGATATCATTTTGGATCTGAGAATCATCTATGACACATGTAAGAAAATCTTTGCATAGCTATTGATGGTTTATGATGCATGTAAGAGCATCTCCTATTTTATAGGGATTCTTATGACAACTTATAAGAAGGTGTAATGTCATGTAAGATACCATGTTTAGCATGTAAGGGGTCGTATGGATTTTTACCATGGTATTTTTGAACCTTGTTTTGACCCATGATAATGTTTTATGGTGGTATTTTGAGCCTTCATGATTCTATATATTGAGGGGTTCAGTTGGAGACACTATGAGATGTTTTACAGGTACACAGATGTTGTTGGATTGAAGAGGAGTTAGAGTGGATGTATTGTAAACATATTTTTTGTTAATACAAGCTATTCATCTCTTCTTTGGTGAAGTTTTTTACTGAAAGGGTTTCTCCATTTTAAACACTGTGTTGTGTTCTACTTTCCATTGTTGCATTTCATTGTTATAGCTGATTTAAACTCCATATGGTTAACACTGTTAGATCTGATTTATAGTTGTTTTAAGATTATATTATTGTTGTTCACCTATCATTTTCTAACATTTGGTATCAAATCTTGGCCAGTTCTGTGTCTTGGGTGATAGAACGAAGGTTTTTTGAGCTACTGTGGGATTTTTGGTTGATCTGATTTTTGTAGTTTTTTGTGTTAAACCGTGGCTGCAACTTCTTCTCATTTGGATATATAAAAATTTAACAGAGTGGGATTTGAGTTGTGGAAGCTGAAAATAGAGGATCTCCTTGAAGAACGAGATCAATGGGTGGTTGTAACAAATGAAAAGAAACCCAAGAAAATGAGTGATGAAGATTGGAAGAAGATAGATAAAAAGGAATGTGGTACTATCAGATTGTGTCTTTCTGATTTTGTTCTCTTGAATGTCTCAAAGGAAAATATTGCATATGCTTTGTGGAACTGGATAGGTGAGATCTATCAAGCAAAAAGTTTGGTAAATAACTCTACTTGAAGCGAAAGTTGTTTTCTCTTAAGATGAGGGAAGGTGGATTTGTAGCCAAGCATTTAAATTCATTTAATTTGGTTTTGAGTCAACTAACCTCTATTGATGTTAATGTTGAATAAGAAGATAAATGCATTATGCTTATTTGTTCTTTACCTGAGTCTTGGGATAATTTCGTACTTGCTATCACTACTAACATTGAAGATCCAAAGATGGATGCTCTTGTAGCAACTTTGTTGTCACAGGAAATGAGGAAAAAGGCTATGGATAGTTTAGGTGATGATTTCAATGTTAGGGGAATTCCTAAAGAAAGAGGGTCTAAAGGAGATAAAAATGGGCCTAAGGATAAGTCTAAGGGAAGGTCTAAGACTCCTGGAAAGAAGAACAAAGTGAAATGCTAGAACTATGGAAAAAGAGGACATGTGGAGAAGGAATGCAAAAATCCAAAGAAACAAGTTGATTCCTCTATAGAGAAATCCTCAAATTTAGGTGATGAAGCTTTGGTTTCTTGTCTTCATACTATGACTAATGAACATTGGTTAATTGATTCAGGATGCTCATTTCATATGACTCCTCATAAGGAGTGGTTTTCCACATATGAAAAATATGATGGAGGTGAAATCTACCTCGGTGATAACTCTTCATATCCTATTGTTGGAAGGGGTAAGATTCAATTGTGTTTCAGTGATGGGAGGATTAAAACCCTCCTTGGTGTTTTACATGTTCTTGGAGTAGCTAGAAATTTGATTTCAATTTCAAAGTTGAATAATTTGGGAATAAATGTAACATTTGATAAGAATGGTTGTAGATCGGTAAGAGGAAGTTTGGTGATAGAAAGAGGGGCAAGGAAGGGGACTCTGTTTAGGCTTGAAGCCACTACTTTTGTTAACTCTACCAATGTAATTGAAAAATATGAAAATACTTGTATGTTGTGGCATCATAGATTGGGCCACATTAGTGAGACTGGTTTAAAAACTATTTTGAATAAAAAGTTGTTAGAAAAATTTTCTTATTCTAATTAGAGTTTTGATTTATGTGAACATTATGTGCTTGGTAAACAAAACAATTTTTTTTTCTCCAGGCAGTAACAAATCTAAGAATAAATTGAAACTTATTCATTCAGACTTTTGTCCAGTGGATGTGGAATCAATTGGAAAATCTAGATATTTTGTCTCCTTCATTGATGATGTTACAAGATATACCTGATTATATTTTATGAGGTATAAATATGAAGTTTTCACTAAGTTTAAAGAATTTAAAGCCTTAGTTGAAAAGCAAACAGATTGTAATATTAAGGTTTTGAGGTCTCATAATGGAGGGGAATACTGTTCTAAGGAATTTGATGAATTTTGTAAGCATGTAGGAATTGTTAGACAAAAAACTACTCCTTACACTCCTCAACAAAATGGAGTGGTAGAAAGGATGAATCCAACAATTATGGAAAGAGCTAGAAGTATGTTAAGTAGTTCATGGCTTGATAGATACTTTTGGGTAGAAGCTGTAAGTATTGCTTGTTACTTGTTGAATAGATCTCCTTGTAAGGCTCTTGAAACAAAACCTTATGAAATGTGGACAGGTAGGAGACCTTTTGTTTCACATTTAAGGGTATTTGGCTATGAGGCTTATGTTTGTGTGCTTAAAGAAAAATGAACTAAGTTGGATCCAAAAGTTGAAATGTGCATTTCATTTGATATGGTGATAATGTAAAAGGTTATAAGTTATGGAATCCTCTAACCAAGAAAAATATATTATATAGAAATGTGATTTTTAGGGAGCTTAGTTTTATTTATGATCTTGAACAGCCAATGAAAAAAGATAACAAAAAAAGTGCATTTTCAAATTAATCAAGAAGATGCACCTCAGAAAGAACAAAGAGTTGGACTTGAGGATGAGGAGGAAGAAGATGAGGTATAAAATGAAGTTACTAATCAAATTGAAGAACATGAGGAATAAAATTAGGAAGAGGTTGAGCAAGGTCAAGAACAACAAGAGCCTCATACTCCTATTCTCAGAAGATCCACAATACAATAGAATCCAGTCGACAGGTATAACCCACCTGATTTTCATTGTATTTTTGATTTGTTGTGTACTAAAGGTGAACCGAGATCTTTCAGGGAGGCTCTCTCTTCAGAGGAAAATGAGTCTTAGTTGTAGGCCATGCAAGAGATGATGGATTTGGATAATTGTAACACTTGTGATCTTGTTAGTTTTACCAAAGGAAGAAATCCCATCAGATGTAAATGGGTATTCAAAGTTTTTTTTGGAGTAGATGGTCAATTAGAGTGGTACAAAGCCAAATTAGTGGCTAAGGGCTATTCCCCGAGAGAGGTAGTTGATTTTGGTGAAATTTTCTCTCATGCCACTAAATTAACTTATATTAGATTCTTATTATCTATTTCTACTGCTTGTGATTATGAGATAGAGAAAATGGATGTTAAAACTACTTTCTTACATGGGGATCTTGAGGAGGAGATTTATATGCGACAACCTAATGGTTTTGTTGTGAAGGGAAAATAAAATTTAGTTTGCAAGTTAAAGAGATCTTTGTATGGTTTGAAACAATCACCTAGGATGTGGTATCATAAGTTTGATGCTTTTGCATTAGATTTGGGTTTTCTTAGGAGCAAAGAGGATCATTGTGTGTACATTAAGGTTATTGATGATTAGATCCTAATTATTATCTTGTATGTTGATGATATGTTGTTTATTGGTAACAACAAGGTGATGATTGGTGAGCTCAAGAAAATACTTTCTAGCACATTTGATATGAAGGACTTGGGGGTTGCAAAATACATTCTTGGGGTGAAAATCAACAGGGATCAAAGTCATAGAAAGCTTTGGTTAAGTCAGAGTAAGTATGTTGATACCATTTTATAGAGGTTTAATATGCATAATTGTAAGCCGGTTTGTATTTCATTTCTAGTTGGTACTAAGTTGATTTTAGATATGTGTCCTAATACTGATGATGATTTTGAGGATATGTCTAAGGTTCCTTATTCTATAAGTGTTGTTGGTAGTTTGATGTATGCAATAGTATGCACTAGACCAGATATAGCCTAAGCAGTAGGAGTTCTAAGCAGGTTTATGTCTAACCTAGGTAAAGAGCATTGGACTTTTTTTAAGAGGGTATTTAGATATTTGTGAGGTACTTCTGATTATTGTTTGCTTTATCATGGTATTGATAATATGGTCAATTCATTGGACATACAGGGATTTATTGATGCAAAATGGGAAAGTGACTTGGATAGTTGAAGGTCCACCAGTGGGTATGTGTTTACTCTATTTGGAGGAGCAATGAGTTGGATGATTAAAAGGCAGCCTACGGTTGCTTTATCCACTACTGAAGTAGAATATATGGCTGCTACCCATGTTTCTAAGGAGGTGGTATGGTTATAAAGGTTATGTACAGGTATTGGTTTCAATTGCAGGACAGTTCAGATTGGTTGTGATAGCCAAAGTACAATTCATTTAGCCAAGAATCCTATGTATCATGCTCGAAAAAAGTATGTGGATGTACAATACCAATTTGTCCGAGAAATGGTTGCTAATGGAAAAATTGAGTTGACGAAAATTGACACTGATGTTAATGTTGTAGATTATCTTACCAAACCTATGAGCACAAATAAGTTCATTTGGTGCAAAGAGGCCACGAACCTTGTTTCTTGTACCTAGTTGATTCCATGATGGTGTGATTCCCCTAGCTCTTGCAAGGTATTCAACAAGTGGGAGACTGTTGGGAATCAAGGTGTTTCAACCTTGACAATTCCTAAGTTATTTATTTATTATTATTTTACTTTCTTTGATGGATAAATATAATTTTTGTTTTAAAATATTTGTGCTCCATCAAAAGGGGCATGACATTTTGAGTTGGCACTTTTGCCACACATCAGTGCCTTGAAAAATAAGTTACTAGTTGTCAAAAGATGCCCAATTAGTGGTATAACATGGAAAGCCTATTTTTAAGGATGTTATGATGGATTCTATGACAACTGTAAAGGATAAAAGTGGGGGATATCATTTTGGACCTGAGAATCATTTATGACATGCATAAGAGAATATTTACATAGCTATTGATGGTTTATGACGCATGTAAGAGCATCTCCTATTTTATAGGGATTCTTATGACAATTTGTAAGAAGGTGCAATGTCATGTAAGATACCATGTTTAGCATGTAAGGGGTCGTATGGATTTTTACCATGGTAATTTCAAACCTTGTTTTGACCCATGGTAATGTTTTATGGTGGTATTTTGAGCCCCCATGAGTCTATATATTGAGGGGTTGAGTTGGAGACACTATAAGATGTTTTATAGGTACACAAATGTTGTCGGATTGAAGAGGAGTTAGAGTGGAGGTATTGTAAACATATTTGTTGTTAATACAAGTTATTCATCTCTTCTTTGGTGGAGTTTTTTACTAAAAGGGTTTCTCTAATGTTAAACACTGTGTTATGTGTTCTTCTTTCCATTGTTGCATTAAATTGTTATAGTTGATTTAAACTCCATATGGTTAACACTATTAGATCTGATTTATAGTTGTTTTAATCTTCTATTATTTTTGTTCACCTATCATTTTATAACATAAATGATGCAAGATGTAACTACAAAATCCTAAATGAGATGCAAGACTAACTAATGCAAATCCTAGATCTAGGGTTTTAGAGACTTCCAGAATCAAAATTTATGATGTACAATGTCAGGTTCACAAAAATTAAACAAAGAAAAAATGCAAGTAGGTGTGTGGTGTATGAGGGTTTCAATGATGGAATGATCTAAAGGTTTGAACACACTTACACTTTCCCTGATTTCATTAGAAAAAGAGATTTCCCAAGGATAGGATTAACTTTCAACCTTGAGGTAAGTCAACCCTATTAGAAAGGTCTATTGTTTTCTTATGACATAAATGAATGATTGGAACTTTTGGGAGATAAATTCAAATGCATTAAAAAATTAAATTGTATCACCTAACACTTGAAATGCAAAATATTATTATAACAAAAATGGTAACAACAATTTGCAAGCATATCTTAGAAGGATGGTGCAAGGCATGTGGAAAAGTTGCAAAGTGTTAAGTATTTTGGTGTTTAATTCATTTTGTGTGTGTAATAAGGTCTTTTAAGACCATTTGGTTATGTTTTTGAGTCATTTGGGAATAGGTTGTTAAAAGTTGTAAAAAGTTGCTCAAGCAACTCTGCATTTTTGAGTTTTGTGGGAAGTTGAATTAGTTGAACTTTGAAAGGAAGTTGTAGACGGTTGGGGTTTGGTTTGTGATTTCTTAAAAATCACTTGTCTACATTGAGACAAAGGTTGGTGATGTAGATTTGAAATTTGAAATAACAAAACTCTGATTTCCTGTGTTTTAAGGCATAATTTGTTGTTACCGGAGATAATACAGCCTTGTACGACCTGTAAGTGATCATCTATCCATTGAGATTGATGAAGCATTGAATATTCTATTATTTTTATTTGGTTTCATCATTTTTCATTGGGATTTGAGCATTTTAGAGAAATTTTACTAAGACTGGTTTGAAACCCTTGTTTAACTGCTTTGAAGGTAGGAAAAAATGCAAAACCCACCATTCCACCAATGAAAGCTCATGAAAATTGGTAGAATAGGTGGGGTTAGGGTGTCTTAGGTTTCCACAAACTTGTGGGAGCAAGGGATGAATATTTGTGCAAATATGTTGATGCCCTAGGTTGAAAACCCCATATTTTGGGCAAAGAATTGCTTAAGAGTTAGGGTTTGTAGAAAATCCTTTGAGAAATGGTTTTAAGGAGTTGGAATTGTTGAGGTAGGCTATTTGTGACATGTATAAGCTATTGGAATGAATTTTTTATGTATGGGTTGTGAAAACCTAGTGGTGACCAATCTAAACAAGCCTAATTAGGCCTATTTTAAGGCATAGCAACATAAATTTGGAGGTTGTGTTCCAAAGTAACCCCACCTAAAAATGTGTTATGTTGTTAAATTCCTTAAAGGGTATCTAAAAATGTATTCAAATTTTTAGCATGAAGTATAGGTTGGGAATTATGTGGAAAAAACCCTTTTTGGAGTTCTACAAGGGAAATTGAAGAGTGGTAGAGAAAACCCACTAAATTAGGGTTCTAAATTTCAAAAGTGTGTTTTGTTGAGTTGGTTTGTATTCACCCACCTTGATCTACATCAAAGGAAAAAATGGTGTGCATCTGGCCTAAAAATTGGGGTATGATCTTTGTAGTAGGACTGCTTCGCCCTAAGGCGAATGGGTCCTAGTGTAGGGGTCCAAAATCTGATTTTATAATCCTCTAATCCCGGATCTAAGCTTTTGATTTATCCAGGTTTTACTATCGAAAAGCCATAAATAAAATATGTAGATGAGTTTTTGTGGCTTTTCAATAATGATGACAACTTTGACAACTTTTCAAAATTGCTCCTTGGATCAATCTTCAATCCTTCTTCACCTATAAATCTACACATACAAAGATAGAAGAAAAATGTTTGTTTTTGGGTGAATGGGGGTTTATCTTAGTAAAGCCCCATGTTGGTAATTAAACCTTGATGATGAAATGATGATAAATGGAAGGAATTGATGAATGAAAAAAATTGTTACAACTCACCAAACCCTTAATGGCTTCTCTTAGAGGATTGAAGTCTAACTTATCTCTTTAAGGTCTGGATCTTGCATGAATTGGCTTGATTGCTTGCTTGATTTAATGGTTGAATGCTTGAAACCTACATCATAATGTCAACCCCCAAAAATGACATGAACACACATGAACTTTGACATGATAATATGATCTTGATTGATGTTGTAGATGACTGATAAATCTACTCTTCAATGCTCTTGACAATAATATTTGCTCTTATGATCTCTTGATTATGCAACTTATATTTGAATTGATAAAATAATTATGTATTTATAGGTGTTTATCTAATTTCTCAAAAAATAGATTCCACAAGCTGACATTTAAAACTTGAATTTGAATCGTTAAAATGCTCCCAAAAACATATTAAAAATTGGGTCCTAACACTTAAGGGAGCCCATTTGCCCCTAGAAGAATGGGTCCTAGGACCTAAATCTAGGACACACAATTTCCAAGGTGTTTAAATTAATGTTGGCAATTGTTTAACATGGTTTCACTTTCAGAAAATGGGAATAATAAGCCTTTGGAATGCATAATTTGGTCAATTAGAAGATTAATTAAGTCCAATTTATTAAGGGGATGCAAACATAGTGTGAAATTATAAAGGTATACAATTTTCTACACTACATTATGTGTAAGGAAAAATGATTGTTGCATACTGATTACTACTATTATATATATACAATATGGTTATTCTATTGAATCAAGTGATTCAATCATGATTGTAACCTTACACAAAATATTGTTGTTATAAAACAACTGTGCTATCTGTAAAATCTACATATATCAACAATATCGTGTGATTGTAGTGTATTTGAATAGTAGTGTACTAATAAACATTTCAAATCAGTTGTAATGATCCCACAACAAGACAATAAAATTGTATAATTGAAATTGTCGTTTCATGGATCTAAATATTTTATTTCAAATCTGCATATCAAATGGAATAACAATAGTTATAAAAATGTACATAAATACATACATACCCACTTCATTATTGAATGAAAATGAAATAGTATTACACTTACATTAAATATTGCATGACATTGAGAATAGTAATGCATGTACTTTAATTATTGCTTGAAGTTGAGAAGTACCATTAAAGATCAATTTGCATGTTTATAACTAGTTGAATGTCATTAATTGAATTGCATAGTCACAGTTGCATGTAAAAAGTGAATTGCATGACAATTATATATATTATCGTCCTTATGCATGAAAATATTGAAATAATTAAAGATGTTCATATAATCATTTGCATGAAAGGAAAACGAGTTTATTTTATGATCTTTGGATATGCATGTTATTCTATATGTAAAACTAGGTTTACCTTTTGAGATAGGGTTCTGAATATGGACCAACAGAGAAGGCCAATCCTCTTTTCGAGATCTTCTAGATTATTCTATTGCTTTGGCCAAAGCCATGCTTTCATTGAAATAGATGAATGTTACCTAGAAAATTATATTGATATGTTTATTTGCCATATTTTAATAGTAGGACATTGCATGTTCATGTTAGAAATGCATGTAGATATATTAGGTTGCACTAGGATTCCTTCCTGCTTATTGTTTCTAGGTTGCTAAGTATTTGATGCAGGGTCGGGTATTCTTTATGTTAGGAGGAATTCTGGGGAAGTTGTGGTTCGGTGGAAAAGTTCCCAAGCCATGTTCATGTCTCTTAGACTTGTGAGTGACTATTAGGGTTGGTGGTAGTCGAAGATTGTATTGATTATGTTCTCATATCATTCTTACATCATTATTTGTATTTGTACTTTCAGATTGTTTAATTAGTTGACTACATGGCATGAAAGCCTGAGCTGTACTTTTGTGTATCATATATTATGTGATTTTACTTGGATTATGCATTACACAAATAATAATGTGATATGACATTTATTTATCTAATGAAGTTGTTACATTTAAATTCTATGTTTATGAGATATTGAGTTACTATTTCTTTTTGTGAGATTGTTTAGGGTTTCGAACCTTAAATTTGGTATCAAAGTACATGTTGCAGCTCTAGGATCTTTGGATTATGTTTTCCCATGTGGTTTTTGGTGCTTGGTGTATGAATGTGCAAATACTTATTTTTGTGAGTCAATGTTTGGCTCCTTGTATGGGAGCCTTGGGTGGCATTTTTGAGGATTCGGTGTGAACCAACCTATGCAGTGTGTTTGAGGAGGAAGAATGCCTACTAGACCCTAATGCATTGACAAGGATGGAAAGATACCCCTAGTTGAGAGTCTCCTAAGTGGGGAATGAGAACTCTCTAGTACATTGCTTGTTGTGTGAGATATTTGGTTGGGTCTTTGCATGTGTGATTGTGATGTTGGTAGAAAATATTGTTGTCATTTTCCCTAGTGTGATATGTTTGAGAAATGATTTCTTGTGAGGGTTATTTAGATCTACCCTTGAGTTTTTGAGAATCTCTTTCATGTGTGATTGCCATCTTGATGTCTTGATTTATACTAAGTGTGAATGTGTGGCGACCCTTGATTGGTATTTTTTATACTTGTGTGTTCTCCTTGTATGTGTGTATATGAATGTATGTGATTGAAATTGGGAGGTAATTTATTAGCTCGTGATTGAGCATTGTAAAATGTCTTATGTGACTTATGCATTGAAAGTAATGTGGGTATGTCATCCTGAATTGTAAAAATGTGTTCTTTTGGTAATGTTTCCTATGGTGCATTGTGTATTGTATCCCTAGTGAAGTATCATCATATGTGTGAATTAATCATGTAAGTACATGAATGGAATGTTGGATTGTCATTATAGAACATTTGGGTCAATGAAGTTTATGTCCCCAAATCATGTTGCCTCTAGGATTCTCATAAGAACCTAGAAAGGTATTTGGAATTATTTTTCTGCTTGCATTAGATGCATGCTTAATTGTTAAATTAAATTATGATTATTAGGAGCATTATGCTAGTTTGTATTAGAACCTTAGTTGTGATGTGCCATGTAAATTATGTGGATGTTATTTTGTTTTATCATGTGGTAGTGATGCATGATGTGAGTAATGTGTGTGCCATTATTGTGAATGTAAATTCCTTGTTAAAGTGGTACTTGGGTGAAGCCCTACCCTTGTGTGGATAGAAATTGTGGATGTCATAGTGAACCCTACATATATGCCTTCTTTCATTGTAATGTGATCATGTCTAGATGAAGTGCATTGGGTTAGTGTGGTTCTCGTTGGCATGGTTGAGTGAAATTTATGAATTATGTTTGTATTGTGTTTGAGAATACTCTCTCTAACACACTTTGGATGTTGTACTCCCAAGGTTTCGTGTACTCCTTACTCCCTTACATGTGGCTAGCCTTAGCCACTCAATTCAAGTAATCATGTTTTCAAAGTTTGATGCTTTATTTTAGTTATTGATGAATTCTCTAATTGTTGACTACGGATTGACATTGAACTTTTAATTTTATTATGAGTAGTCTAGTCACCAAAATTTACATCTATCTATTCTATGACCTTTAATTTTATTATGAGTAGTCTAGTCACGTTTTATTCAATGTTTCAGTTGAGATTATTTTACTCTTATTATTGGAATTGATAATTCTCCCTCTTGGGATTTATTTTATCTTTTTGGTGGCAACTGTAATTTTTTGAAATTGTTGGTCCTTTTTTATGTTACATTCATTTCCTATCATGTTCATTATGAACCACTAACAAAATGTACAAGGGAGTAGATGGTAGAGAATGTGCTAAATCTTGGTGTTTGTGTTAAATATAATAATATTGCTTTAGTTATTTTTTTTAATAAAATAGAAGTGGATGTTGTGTGGTGTTTGAAAATTATTGTGAAATGCTTGTATTATGACTTTGATGTGTATGAATATCTTTTTGCTTGGAATTGAGTGTAGTGTATTCAAATATTTGTATGAGTATGAAATTATAGGATCTCTGAGTGAGTTTAAATGTGTGGAAAATTGTGTTCACATCATGCTTGAATTTATTTTCTAGTAGATGGTTGGGTGTGATCTAGTCCAACAACTAGGTATGCTCTTTCTTGTTCTGGACTTACTTGTTATGGTCTTGTGACCATGTTTCTAGTGCCTTGGCACTAGTTGGTTGTTTTTTTAGGTGCCTTAGGCACTGAAATCCATGTTATTTGATAGCATTAAGACACACATTGAGTCATTTGGGATGCAATTTCCATAGATACATGTATGTTTGAAATTGTGTAGGGTATGAAGGTGCGTTAGTATGTGCTTCAACACATATTATTGTGTTGATTTATTATACTATATATATCTACCCTTGTTAAGTTGTCAGTTGAGGTTGTCCTAGTGGTGTTTTGCAGTTTCTCCTTAGTTGTTTAGTAGTTTTCCTAGCCTAAGGCTAGAAGAATATGTAGTTCTAGTTTGAGGAATTGGATACCTTGTGTATTATATTAGAGAATAATTATTGGTTGAACCCTATAGTGGTTTTTGGTTTCCTTTCTGATCGTGATTTCATGATCTTGTTGAGTTTTTTAACCCTTAAGCAGGTCATAGTTGAGCATCATGATAGTGAAGATCTAAGTTTTACTCCTCTTATTTGTGTTCATTTTCTTCCTTGATGGTTGTAGTGTGGGTTTTGGGGTTGCTAATCCTCATTGTTTGGGAGTTCTTATGCCTTTTAGAGATAGTTTCCTAGATTCTCACCTCTAAGAAAACTTGTGTTGTTCCTCGTTTCATGTTGAGAAGCTACTGTGTTTAAGAAATCCTCATTTTTCCAAGTGGTGCTGAGGAAGAACTGATGCAAATTAGGGAGACAATCAACTAAAAATCACAATTCAAATTCTTTCAAACAACTTTGCAACCCTTAAAACCCTATCTCATCAACTCTTCACAATTTCATCTTACTTGTCTTGTAGCCATCCAAACAGAGAGATATAAACATATATTCCCAAATACACCTCTAAACCACAAAAGAAATAGCATTTCAAATACCCATTAAAGATTTCTTCAATATATCTAACTTCCACATATGGTTTTTTCATAACTTCATGCCCTAAAAAGGAATGGTATGTTGAACAGGGCTTAATTAGCCCACTTTTACAAAGAAACTCCCTCTAAAACTCTCTCCTAACCCTAAAACTCCATGGAAAGTCTTTCACCAGGTTACACACACCCAAATTCCACAACTTTCATCAAGAAAAATGCTCACTAAGCCAACTTAACTCAAAACCCTCATTTCGAGCCATTCCCAAGGGGGTTTATTGAAAATTCACCTTCCCAACCTCTTTACACCTAATCAATGCATCAAAAATGCTCCAATAAGTCTTCCTATGCTTAAGAAACCATCATCCAACATTTACCACTGTAAATTCATCCAAACCCTACTTGAAAGAACCACTTTTCAACTCAAAACTCAAGAAAACCCAACTAGGGCAGCACTCCAAAACACTCCATCCACCTTCCTTGGTCATGAAAACAAAATTAAACCAAATCCTACACCTAAGAGTTCTATTCCACCAAGTTTAAACCAATTACATTGGGTGGAATGGCTTAGATTCACATTTTATACTCTCAAAACCACAAATTTGGAGTTACAGACCCGCCTATAAAGAAAACTCAATAAAAATCTACAACCTCAATAGGAATGCCTCAAACCTAGTCCAAATGATAGATATACAGGCCAATCCAATCAGTTTGAGTCACCATCAAGCCATACAGGCCATGCAAATTCTCTGCAACAACAAGATTGATTGAAAAACACAAAATTTTAATGGGAAAACAAGGAATTATTGTTGTTCAGTCTTCAATTACAATATCCAACATCTTTCCTTGAGGTTACCAAAAATTTTAAACATTAACCAACCTATTACAATGGTTCTAATTTTTCTTTGAATTCCCATGACCATTTGGTTTCCTCAATTTTCATTTTTGCATTTTAAACAAATGACAACATTGCAATATTTTACAAACTTTGACAACTTTTCACAAAATGACTCCCAAACCGACCAAAGTGACTTATTACATTAAAATATGGTCTATTATGACCTTATTGAATGAAAAAAAAACTCTAGACACCAAAACTAGACATAAGACCTCATTTACTCAAAATGACTAACATGGTGCCCCTGCACCATACACCCAGCCTGAAAAATATTCCAAGTCCCTTTGGAAATTGCATTGCTATAGATCATGCTTCTTCACATCATCTCCTTGACCATAAAATGATCCTTCATTAGGAAATCCTTTCCACTGAGTCAAATACTGTAGATTTGTATTGTGCTTTGCACCATTGAATTTGTTGTCACCTTGATAGTACTCCCTCTTTACAAGCTCTCCTGTAGTATACCCTCTTTTATTTTCCTTATCAGAAACTGGTGTAAAACATGGCTGCACCTTTTTCTCTTAACTCTGTCATCAGGTTCTCTGTCCCAATAAACTTTGTATTATCAGATTTCCAAACCATTTTTCTGATAGTATTAGACTACCCTCTAACCTCTCTTGATGCCAAAGGACAAAACACTGTCCCTATCAAAATCTTATCATACTTGTCTAAAAAATCTTGCACTTCCTCAACTAACTCATCCTTGATCTTCTCTGTCTCAAACGTTGACACCAAACTATCATATTCTTTACTCTTAAATACTAAATCATCCTTCACATTTACTATCTTCACATCTTCTTTTGGAGTGACTGCAAACTCTTCATTCTTGTCTTCCTCAATCTTCACAAGCTCCTTCTTGCCAAACATAATCACTTTTGTTGCCTTACCCTTTGCTTTATCATCCTCTTGCAATGGTGTTAGTGTGAAATTGTTTCCATCCTTTACAATAGTGTAAGTACTATCTCTTCCATCATAAAGTGCATTCCTATCAAATTGCCATGGTCTTCTAAACAATAAATGGCAACAATCCATTGGTAAAACATCACAAAGGATCTTATCTCTATATCCACCAATACTAAACTCAACTAATTCTTGTTCATTCACCAAAATGGACTGATCATCATTCAACCAAGACACTTTATATGGTGTTTCGTGAGGATTTTTTTTAACTTCAGTTTATCTACCATTTCATTTGGCACCATGTTATCAGTGCTTCCTGAATCTATCACTACCTTACATACCTTTCCTTTGAATTTGCAGGTGGTCTTGAATAATGTCCTTCTTTGAGTCATCTCCTTCTCCTTGGATGCTTTCAGTAGTTGTCTTCTCACCATCAATGACTCTCCCACTTTTGGAGCAACAAGTTGATTAGGAGAGTTTACACTTTCACAATCATCCTCTTGCACCAACTAATTCATTCTTTCACCTCCATGGGAACTAGATGCTTGTCCTTCATTACACTGCCATGCTTGATGTCCAAATTTGTTACATTAATAACATCTACCTGTGAATGTATTGGAACCTCTACCTTGTCCACCAAATATGCTCCTAAAGCCTGATCTTCCACCTCTAAAACCACCTCTGTGATCAACAACTTGTTCTTGCACCTTGCTTGAGTTTTCTTGACTTTCTTGTGACTTCTTTGGAGTGGTAAATATGCCTCTTCCTCTTGATTTTTTTCCTTTGGCTCTTATCTATTTTTCTTTCCTTCTTTTGAGTTTCTCTTTAGCCCTTACCACCATTTGGTAGCACTCTTCAATTGTCCTTGGATTGTGCAAACTCAACTCATCATGAATGTTGAACCTTAGCCCACTGAGATATTTAGCCACCTTTTCTACATCATCATCCATGTGACCTTCTCTTATGTGCAACTTATAAAACTCATTAGTATAATTTTTGACATCCATTTCCCTTTGTTTCAAATCTTGAAGCTTCTTAGACATTTGAATTGCATAGTCACTTGGTAAGAACTTACCTTTCAATTTGGCCACCATTTTGTCCCAAGAAACAAATTTTGCCTTACCTTTCTTTCTCCTTTCAGCTCGTTCATAATCCCACCATACTAGTGCATGCCCATTCAATTTGGTTTTTTCTATCTTCACCTTTTGTTCATCAGGTACATCCTTGCATTCAAATTAATTGTCCAATGCTACAATCCAATCTAGCAATTCTTTATCATTAAGGTTACCTCCATACATAAGAAAATCAATCTTTACCTTATGTTTATCTCGCTTAACTTCCTTCAGTAGCTTCGACATCTTTTATTCTTTAGGATCCAATTCTTCTTCCACATCTTCATATTCTTCTTCCTCAGAGTCACTCTCATCACCCACAACCATACCTCTTTTCTGCCCTATTTCAACACTTTCCAAGCTTACTACCAACCTATTTTGCAGTTCCTTCAACTTTCTAATCTCTCTCTCTCAGTCTTCTCTTCCATTTCTTGCATCTTCCTAGCCATATTGTTACCCTTAGGAGGCATCTTGTCCACTTTTCCTCACACCTTCTTTCCTTTTAAAATATCATACCTATGCTCTAATACTAATTGATACAAAGTAGGGAGGCAATCAACTAACAATCACAATTCAAACTCTTTTAAACAACTTTGCAACCCTTAAAACCCTATATGATAAACTCTTCACAATTTCATCCTACTTACCTTATAGCCATCCAAATAGAGAGATCTAAACATATCTTCCCAAATACACCTCAAATCCACAAAATAAATAGCATTTTAGATACCCATTAAGTATTTCTTCAACATATCTAACTTCCACATATATGGTTGTTTTAGAACTCCATGCCCTAAAAAGGACTGGTATGGTGAACAGGGGCTCAATTAACCCACTTTTACAAAGAAAATCCCTCTAAAAATCTCTCCTAACCCAAAAAATCCATGGACAATCTTTCACTAGGTTACACACACCTAGATTCCACAACCTTCATCAAGAAAAACACTCACTAAGCCAACTTAACTCAAAACCCTTATTTCAAGCCATTCCCAAGGGGGTTTATTGAAAATCCACCTTCCCAACCTATTTACACCTAATAAATGTATAAAACATGCTCCAATAAGCCTTCCTATGCTTAAGCAACCATCATCCAACATTTACCACTGTAAATTCATCCAAACCCTACTTGAAAGAACCACTTTTCAACTCAAAACTCAAGAAAACCCAACTAGGGAAGCACTCCAAAATCCTCCATCTTCCTTCCATTCTCATGAAAAAAAACATGAACCAAATCCTACACCTAAGAGTGCCATTCCACCAATTTTAAACCAATTACACCAGATGGAATGGCTTAGATTCACATTTATACTCTCAAAACCACAAATCTGGAGTTACAGATCCACCTACAGAGAAAACTCAATAAAACTCTACAACCTCAATGGGAACGCCTCAAACCCAATCCAAATGACAGCTAGAACACTCAAGAAACCATTCCAATGAATTTAGAATCACTGTCAGGCCGTACGGGCCGTGCAAATTCTCTACAACAACAAGATTGATTGAAAAACACAAAATTTTAATGGGAAAACATGGAATTCTTGTTGTTCAGTCTTCAATTACAATCTCCAACCTCTTTTTCTTGAGGTTACCAACCTTTTTAAACATTAACCAACCTATTACAATGGTTCTAACTTCCCTTTGAATGCCCATGACCGTTGGGCTTCCTCAATTTGTATTTTTGCATTTTGAACAAATGACAACATTGCAAGATTTTACAAACTCTGACAACTTTTAACAAAATGACTCCCAAACCGACCAAAGTGACTTATTAAATTAAAATATGGTCTATTATGACCTTATTGAATGACAAGAAGACTCTAGACACCAAAACTTGACATAAGACCCCATTTACTCAAAATGACTAACATGGTGCCCCTGCACCAAGAACCTTGTGAGTGCGCCATAGTTGGAAGTGAGGCATGCTCTTTTTGAGCATGGAGGTGAGGTATTGTTGCCCCTAGTCTTGTGTTGAGGAAGGTTTGGCAACCTATGTGCCTTTTCCTTGATTGTGTTAGTAGCTAGATGGAGTTCCTAACTGTTGTTGCAATCCTTGAGTAGGACCCTGTTGTTTTATGGTTTGTTGGATCCAATAGTTGGTTCGTACCATCCATTGTAAGCAAAGTTGGTGATCTTTGAGGTGGTTGTGCACGTAGTGGTAGGTGGTCACTTAGCTTGTGCACCCCTAGAGTTGTGTGTTGTGAGTTTGATACCTAGACTTAGTGAGAGTCTAGAGAATTCATTTGTGAGTATGACATGTTTGAAGGATCATGTACTAGGTGTAACTATCCTTGCTAATTGTACAAGATCCAGGAGTGGTGCTAGTGGATCCCACTCTAATTTTTTATAGGCACAATGTTAAGTTGTGCAATAGAGATATAACATAGTATATAAGGTCTAGTGGGACCATTGTTTTGGTGGAAAGTGTTGAATGGAGAATGCAAAGGATATAGACCATTATTTTCCTCATTTGAGTGTTTAGTTTTTAGATACTTGCTTACATTGGTTTTTTACTCTTATTATTTCAATGCGTGTCTAATAAGACATCGAGACAATGTCTCTTCCTAGTGGGGAAGGATGTCACATCTCATTTTTGCTTGCATAAACTTAATAAATAAACGAAACTAGTTGAGCCTATTGGTTGATTATCTTCAAATTGTTTGATTATGGATAAGTGTGTTTTAAAATTAGATGTTATTTTTAAATGTTTGAAATTGAAATTTAAATGGAGATGAGATGTTATGTTATGTGCATATGCTTTAGCTATAGTTTTATGTACTAACCTATTGAATTAAATTTGAGTGCGAATGAGTGTAGGAATGTGTTGAAGGTGAGAACATGGTTGAGGTAGAAGTATACTAGCCGTTTGGTAACGATTAGCATGATGAAAACCCAATACACACACACTCACGTAGTTGCATCCATTCAACATTATATGATTATGATTGCATTTTGTTCTTTGAATATGTTATTTGTGTGTTGTGATTTAATTAATGAATAGGTTTGTGGTTATTATGTTTTTGAAAATAAAACTAATTGAGAAAATAGAAATATGTCTTATGGTTATTTTATTTTTGAAAATTAAATTAATTGATTGAAAAAATAAAAGATATTTTAATAATAAATTGCATAAATTATATTTATATAAATTAATAATAATACAATATAGATATTATTATTTATATATAAATATAGAAAAATCTTATTATTAAAATATATAAATAGTTTAAATTTAATTGCATAATTATTATTGTTAAAAAAATTAAATTAAATTAAATAAGTTTTATTAAAAATAAACAAAATTAGTTTAAAACTTAAAAGTTTTGCATGATAAATCATGCATGAGGAAAGTCTAGTTCTAAATAAAGGACTAGAGTTGTTTTTTATTTATGGCATATGAAAACCATAAAAGAGGAAGGAACTAAAGGAAATAAAACACAATGGAAATATTGGAGAAATTAATAGGATCATTAGCAGCGACTGAGCAGGTCTTTCAAAGTCTCATAGCCTTCAATCAAGAATTCAATGCTTGGCAGGTAGGCTTCATATCCCTTGTATTTAATTATACTTGTAATTGTTAGAATATAATGATGGCATGTAGATCAGAATAGTATCATTTAAATCACCCTTTATATGTATTTTCCTATTGTTTGTGACTGTTATAAACCTGCGAAAAGAATATCATACGTAAAGCAGAAATAACAATTACATATTGATTATTACTAATATATGTATACACACACAATATGAGTATTCTATTGAATCAAGTGATTCAATCATGACTGTAACCTTACAAAAAATCTTGTTGCTATTATAAAAAGATTGTGTTATATGTAAACTCTGCATATATCAACAATAGCATGTGATTATAGTGTATTTGAACAGTAGTGTATTGGTAAATATTTCAAATCAACTGTGAGGATCCCATAGCAAGACAATAAAACTGTACAATTGAAATTGTCATTTCATGGATTTGAATCTTTTATTTCACATCTGCATATCAAATGGAATAACTATATATGTACATATATATACCCATAGTATATATGTGTGTAAGTATATTATACATATAACTATATGTATATATAATAGTGCAAATATGCATCACATATTACAAACTGATTTCTTATGAATTGAAACTAACATTTCATGGACTTAAATCTTTTATTTCAAATATGCATATCAAATGGAATAACTATACTTACATATATGTACATATATACATATATATGTACATATATACACATATATACATATGTATATATATATATATACATATATATATGTATATATATATATATACATACATATACATATGTATATGTATATATATATATATATATACATGTATGTATATATATGTATATATATGTATATGTGTGTATATATATATATATGTATATGTGTATATATATATATATATATATATATATATATCGTTAGTTATGCATACATATGTACGCTCATACATACATACATATATATGTATGTATGTATAACTAACTATATGTATATATACAATAGTGCAAATATGCATCGCATGTTATAAACCGATTTCTTATGGATTAAACCTGTAAGACATTAAAATTATTCATTATTGCATGAAAATAAAAATAGTATTACACTTACATTAAATATTGCATGACATTGAGAATAGTAATGCATGTACTTTAATTATTGCTTGAAGTTGAGAGAAATCATTAAAGATCAATGTGCAAGTTTATAACTAGTTGCATGTCAATAATTGAATTGCATAGTCACAATTGCATGTAACAAGTGAATTGCATGTCAATTATATATATTATCGTCATTATGCATGAAAATATTAAAATAATGAAAGATGTTCATAATCATTTTCATGAAAGGAAAAAGAGTATTTATTTTATGATCTTTGGATATGAATGTTATTTTGTATGTGAATTGGGTTTACCTTTTGGGATAGGGTGCCAAATATGGACCAATAGAGGAGGGCAATCCTCTTTTCAAGATCTTTTGGTTTACTCTAGTCTCTGGCCAAATCCATATCTTCATTGAAATAGATGAATTTTACCTAGAAAATTATATTGATATGTTTCTCTACCATATCCTCATAGTAGGACATTGCATGTTCATGTTAGAAATGCATGTAGATATATCAGGTTGCATTGGGATTCCCTCCTGCTTATTGTTTCTAGGTTGCTAGGCATTTCATGCAGGTTCAGGTATTCTTCATGTTAGGAAGAATTTCGGGGAAGCGTAAGCTTTGTGGTTGGGTGGAAAAGCATTTGAGTCATGTTATCATGTTGCTTAGACTTGTGGATGACTATTAGGTTCACTGGTGGTAAGAGACTATATTGATTATGTTCTCATATCATTCTTACATCATTATTTGTATTTATACTTTTAAATTGTTTAATTAGTTGACTACATGGCATGAGAGCCTAAGTTGTACTATTGTATATCATATATTATGTGATTTTACTTGGATTATGCATGGCACATATGAGGATGTGATATGGTACTTATTTCTCTAATGAATTTGTTACATTTAAATTTCATGTTTATGAGATATTGAGTTACTATTTTTTTTCATGAGATTGCTTAGGGTTTCAAACCTTACATTACACCATACTATAGATGTAGTACACTTCATTAAATATATTTGTTACACCCCTTATGCAGGGTTTTGAAGCATCGAGATTTAAAAAATATAATGGAAAAGGTGACCCTCAAAGTCACATTTTTTATTTCACTCCTTCATGCAACTATTTTATTTTTTCAGGATGCATTGTTAACAAAACCATTTCCATGTTCTCTAAAGGATATTGCATTAGATTATCTTTTATCATTACTTGACAATTCTATTCACACATTTGAGCAACTAAGTATTCAATTTCTTCATCATTTCCAAGCAAACATTGGATTGTAGGTCACATTCACTGACCTCATACATTATAAGCATGGACATGTTAAAAATTTATTCATTTCATTTTCTAATATCAATCATTATTTTCTAAAATTCCTTGTGTACTCCCGTATTTTTATGTACAACGAGTTTTCATAAAAAAACATGTAGCCAATGTTAAAGGACAAAAGACTTGACGAACTATAATCATTTTGCACATCTTTGCACCACTCAGTGCGATTATTAGCAGACTATTAGTCAACAAGGGGCTCATCCTCATCGAATCAATCTAATAGCTAGAGTGGTGCTTTGTCTTCTAGAGATTATAAAGGACAAAAAAATCAATCAACAAACAAGCACAATCAATGTGCCATAGGTTTCTAAGTTCTTAGTTGTAGTACCTAAAAAACATAATTAGTTCATAAGTTTGTTTGAATCTCTGTATATTATAATGTAAAAAAATTTAAAAGATAATTTAATTACATTTCCTCTAATAATGTTGGAATATGTACCTCAAATTAACTAGTTAGACCCTAATTTTGGTCATCACAATTTCAGGTCATTCCAAGTTATGTATTCTCCCTCTTACCATTGTCCTGCGCCAAACCTTTGGCATGCTTGTGATAGTGCAGTGTTACTGCCACCCCGCACATAGCACACAATAGAGCTAGCGGTGTGGCGGTACCACTAACCCGCAGAGGCGGACTAAAGGTGCTAGTGATAATATGACATTCATACCGCCTTACCATGATAGGGTTTTGGAGATACTTGTAGTTTTGTTGTGGGTGTTTGGTGTATTGAATGTTGTAACCCGCTAGCCCACGATGTGTTGGTGAAAATCCTAGCTGGAGAGTTAATGTTGGTTGTTGACTATTGATGGTTAAATGACAATTACTTGGAAAATGAATCAAACATCAGAGAGACTTGATGTTATTGAAGAGAACATGAAGAAAGTCTCTTCAATTGGCCAACATAGTTAATGTCAGTTGCTTGTAGAAGTTGAAAATGATAGTTGGGAACTAAACGGTTGGTTTCCCATAATTGAAGCGACCATGGCTGGAGGTTGATTATACATTGTGATACTTTGAAATGAGTGAAGGTTTGATTAATTGTTTGATTGATTGATTGATTGATCAGGTGAGGTTCTACATTGTATGTTATACAAGCATTGTAACAGTGTGAGAGAACAACTATAATCAAAATTTGTGTATGGGGTTGATCAGGGAAATGTATGTTGCTGTGAATCGACACTTGAAAGTGGAGTCTTCAACTCTATATGTAATCCTATTTAATGTAATACAAAGTGGCTTTACTTGGTGTGAGGGTTTTTCTCCCGTAAGGGTTTTCCCACATAAATTTGGTGCTCAATTCTGTGTGTTGTCTAATTGATTTAATATGTTGATTTGTTTAATGTGCATCTTAATAATTTGTAACTTGAATTAAGTGAAGTTTTCTACACTTTTCTTTTGTGGATTTTGCATTTGGAAGGCGTTTTTGCACTAATCCTTCCTTACAAGTGGTATCAGAGCCTGGCTAGTTGTGTTATCCTTGTGGGTAGGGCTGGTTTTTTGTGCTAGTTCTGTTTAGTGGGAGTCTTGCAGAGAAAAATGATTGTCTTGATTATAGATTGAGATGGAAAGAACATCAGGAAGAGTAGAAATTGAAAAGTTCAATGGCATAAATTTTAAGTTGTGGAAACTCAAAATAGAAGACCTGTTGGTGGATAGAGATCTTTGGATTGTTGTGTCTGGAACTAAACCCTCAGGTGTGAAACAATAATATTGGTCTGGATGGCAATGCTGAGAAGTATAAAGCTAGGTTGGTCTCAAAAGGTTATTCCCAGGTGGAGGGAATTGATTATGGAGAAATATTTTCTCTTGTAGCCAAGCTAACATCTATCAGATTTATTTTGTCACTTGCAGCCGCATATGACTTAGAGGTTGAGCAGATTGATGTGAAGACAATGTTTCTTCATGGAGATCTAGAAGAAGAAATCTATATGTTCCATCCTGAGCACTTCGTTGAAAATGGTAAAGAAAGACTAGTTTGCAAGTTAAAGAAATCTTTGTATGGTTTAAAGCAATCGCCTAGAATGTGGCACCAAAAGTTTGACACATTTGTGTTGTCATTGGAATTTGTAAGTTCAAAATTAGATCATTGTGTGTACTACAAAACTAAAAATGATCATTTACTTATCATTGCCTTGTATGTGGATGATATGTTATTCTTTGGGAATAGTAAGAGTATGATTTCTGATCTAAAACCTCAGTTGTCAGCATAGTTTGAAATGAAAGATTTAGGTGCAACAAGGTATATTTTGGGTATGGAAACTAGAAGGGATAGGGGAAGTAGAAAAATTTGGCCCAACCAGAGAAAGTATATTAATACTATCCTTGAGAGATTAAGTATGACAGATTGCAAATAGTTAGTTGTTCCAGTGTTGCAGGGAACAAAGTTATCTGTTGAAGATTGTCCAAAGTCTCTTACTGAGATGGAGGACATGACCAAGGTGCCTTATGCAAGAGCAGTTGGTAGTTTGATGTACACAATGATTTGTACTAGGCCAAACATTTCCCAAGCAGTGGGATTACTTAGTCAATTTATGGCTAATCCAAGAAGGCCACATTGGGATGATGTGAAGAGATTTTTTAGATATTTGAAGGGTACTTCAAAGTATGCTTTGTGTTATCATGGAAACTCAATTGGATCACAAAGATCTCTTAGCATTCGTGGGTATGTGGATTTTGATTGGGTAGGGGACATTGACAGCAGAAGGTCCACCAGTGTATACATCTTCATGTTATTCAATGGTGTAGTTAGCTGGATAAGTAAGCTACAGGTTGTAGTCACTTTATCTAGTACTGAGGCAGAGTACATGGCGGCAACACACACCTATAAGGAAGCCATTTGGATTAGAAATTTGTGTTCTGATGTTGGGTTTAATGTAGGAAGATCACTATTTGATGTTACAGTTAGAGTGCTATTTGTTTGGCAAAAAATCCCATTTTCCATGCTAGGATGAAGCATATCGACATTCAATATCATTTTGTTCGTGATATGGTGGAGGATGTAAAGGTTAATATTGAAAAAGTGGATATTTTGGAGAATGTAATTGATGCATTAACAAAGCCTATGAGTGCAAACAAGTATAGGTGGTGTGCTATTTTGATGGGCCTTGGGGCCTATGATTTACAATAACTTCAAGTGTTTCAAAGGGTCCAGTGAATTGTTCGTCAAGTGGGAGAATATTGGAATATGTGCCTCAAATTCACTGAATCACTGGTTAGACCCTAATTTTGGCCATCACAAGTTCAGGTCATTCCAAGTTATGCATTCTTCCTCCTACCGTTGTCCCACGCCAAGCCTTTGGCATGCTTGCGGTAGTGCGGTGTTACCGCCACCCCACACATAGCACACAACAGTGCTGGCAGTATGGTGATACCGTTAACCTACAGGGGTGGACTAAAGGTGTTGATGATAATGTGGTATTCATACCACCTTACTGTGATAGGATTTTGGAGATACTTGCGATTTTGCAATGGGCGTTTGATGTGTTGAATTTTGTAACTCGCTAGCCTACGATGTGTCGGTGAAACCCCTAGCTGGAGAGTGATGGTTGGTTGCTGACTATTGCCAGTTAAATGACAATTACTTGGTAGATGAATCATACATTGGAGAGACTTAATGTTATCGAAGAGAACATGAAGAGAGTCTCTTCGATGGGCCAACACGGTTAATTTCAGTTACTTGTAGAAGTTGAAATGATAATTGGGAACCAAACAATTTGTTTCTTGGAACTGAAGCAACCATGGCTAGATGTTGATTATACATTGTGATACTTTGCAATGAGTGAAGGTTTTTTTGTTTGATTGATTATTCAGGTGAGGTTCTACATTGTATGCTATATGAGCATTGTAATAGTGTGAGAGAATAACTGTAATCAAAATATGTGTACGGGGTTGATTAGGGAAATGTATGCTATTATGAATTGACACTTGAAAGTGGAGTCTATAACTTTGTATGTAATCCTATTTACTGTAAAACAAAGTGGCTTTACTTGGTGTGTGGGTTTTTCTCCCATAAGGGTTTTCCCACATAAATATGGTGTTCAATTCTATGTTTTGTCTAATTGATTTACTCTATTGATTCTGTTAATGTGCATCTTAATAATTTGTAACTCGAATCAAGTGAAGTTTTCTGCACTTCTCTTCTGTGGATTTTTCATTTGGAAGGTGTTTCCACATTGATATTTCCTTACAAAGAAAACCACTTCCAACTAATCAACCTTTGTTGGCTTCGTATGACTCAAAATCCTTTTTCCAATTTCATTTCTTTCTTTGGCATGACACTAAATGGTGTATGCATCTACACCATATTGTATAAGACCACATTGATGCAAAGTCAATTCAGATAAGTGATGAAAAATAAATCTCTAACAATTTAGTTGTAAAATTGAATCAACAATTATAAATTCATGCTAACCCATTACCATCACATTCCACCAAATGTATTTAAGATAATCATTCACCTTCTACATTTTCTTTAACAATGAATTAAATGGAATGATAAACATGGTTGATGTTTTCACTTGATTACCTCAGGAATGTGACATCACCATTCTTTCAATATCTTTCTCTTCAAATGATTTTCCCATTGATATAGAGGATGGGCTTCTCTACATACCTACTTGTTTTAATGATAAGCCTAGTAATGTTATTCTTGTTGATCTTGTTAGTAGGGTGAATGCTATTAAAAAAGGAATTATCTTCGTCAATGGGTTTCATAAAAAAAAAAAATACATCAGTTTGGATTCATACACATGAGATTCTTTCTCTTTTGACAAAGGGTTCTACTACTTTGATGGTCTGAGTTGGACCCAAGTTAGTGGAAATCACATTTGTGGTTATCCCTGATTCTAACTTGTTCAAGGTGGAGTTAGCCATTCCATGGCTAACTTACATGAACGTATTCACTTTTTTGATATACAAATGTCTATAATTTCATCATAATGGAACAATAAAAACTATCCAACACATTGGATACAAACAACCTATGTATTGTGGAGGATTTTATATTGACTATTTTTGGCCACTACCTATAAGACCTTTGGAACCTTGTGGAAATTTCTATTTAAAGCATATTATAAATTTAAAGCAATTTATTCAAGGTCCTCTTTTGCATTTCCCTTTTCATCCTATCTGGTGGTCTCTTAAAAAGGAAACTTGCAGCCATCTAATGACAATTTCCACATAACCCAAAAGAGAAATCTATGAAAATAAGTACTTAGAATGCACATGAAAGAGAATAGACAACATACCCATGAAAAGATGACACGAGATATACCTTGGGAAAAACCCAACCTCCAAAAGCATCCATCAGTCATGTATTATGTAGCAATAAAGATTACAATACATCTTCAGAGTCTCCATGAACAATATTGAACCATCAAGCCCTCTCCAAGCAATCCTTGTGAACAAGCATGTAACCACACATCCCATGCCATGCTTCAAACCCTCATAAATGCTAACAAGAGATAACCTGCAAACTGACCAACCTTCAACAACTACCCTTGTGGTTGCTTTTATAGAAACAAGCTCCCACAAAACCATGAGATTACAAAACCATGTCCCCACATTTAATATTGGATAATTTATTTAATTTATTTCCCCAATATTAAACGAATACATTTTACAACTTAACTTATGTCCCAATGTTACATACAACATAAGGTGGCTCCAAGAATATTAACACCTAGTGATGCATGTACTTCTAGAATCCCTAGGTGCACACCACACATAATAAATAAATAATTACATTATATACATTACGCAAGGTGTACAACACACTTTTTCCTAATACTCTTCCCCTTCTATTTCCCAACCACAATAGCATCCATCTATCTTGATGCTTACCACTGCGGTGGCTAAGGGTAAATATGCTCCATTGGGTAAACCTCTCATCCCCCCTACAATTTTCCAATCTTCATTAGCACCTCTTGTTCCCCCAAATTTTAGTTATGACAACCACAAAAAGGAACCTATATTAGGTAAGTCTTCCCCTTATATCTTTTATCCTCTTGTGTCTCTTGTTGTTCCTCAACCTACCTCTCTGGTAGTGAAAGGAAAGTAGCCTAATGGAAATAAATATTCCCATGCACTACCCATTCCTTTTCCTCTAGTGGTTCATTATGTTCCTCTAACTACCGCTATGATAGAAAGAGGAAATGAACTAATGATGTAGGATATTCCACATAAACCCTATATCTCTCACCCTCTACCTACTAGGATTATTATTTCTCTTGTTACAAAAGTGAAGACAACCTCACAATCAAACCAAGGTGATTCACCTTCTACAATTACGAATTGGCCACATCATCAACATAATCAATTGTGTGTGATAATAAGCATCGTCAACATGTATTGGATCATGATTGATACTGAGCACCATCCTCCACTATGACCACCTCGATACTTTGTGTGAATTCCAACCTATACCTGCTCAAACATGGACAAACCCAAGAGTTTTAGTCATTTAAACAAGAAAAATAAG
The DNA here is from genome assembly GCA_007258455.2 of Sequoia sempervirens. Classification (NCBI taxonomy): domain Eukaryota; kingdom Viridiplantae; phylum Streptophyta; class Pinopsida; order Cupressales; family Cupressaceae; genus Sequoia; species Sequoia sempervirens. The sequence goes on along the minus strand of VDFB02315448.1, from coordinate 43,045 downwards.
CATTCCCTATGACATTCTCAAGCATGCTAAGAAGATGAAAACATGATCAAAATAACATAAAATAACAAGTAAATGAACATGAAATCCTAATCTAAGCTACTCAAACCCTATCCCATAGGGGGAATGGTGTCACTTTGATGTGGAAAGTGGACCTTTCCCAATCCCAATTTAATAAGCTCCAAGATCCTAATGAACAATGGTGATTTTGATGCAAAATGATAGTAGATTCAAGCTAAAATGATATGAAAAGCATGAAGTTGTGGATCAAAATGGATTTGATAAATGTCAATTTCCCTCAAAGATAGTGATAGTAATTGGATGATTGATGGATGAAATGAGCATAATGACTTTGCATGAGATGATCGATCCATATTGTGTAGAGAAAGCCTCTACTTATAAGATTCAAGGGTGGAAGAATGAGTGAAATTGATGGATGTGGGACTAAAAGGAGAGCCAATAGAATTGTGACACTTGTCACAAGGCTAATGGATGGAGGTGGAGCAAATTTTGGAGAATGTGTAGAGTTAAGACATGTAGGTGGATGTTTAAGAGGATGTAAGAGAATTAAATGAATATGGTTGAAATGTAAGAGATGTTGTTGAAGGTGTAAGAGGGACAAGATGGCATGTAAATGTAATTAAATGCCTTTGTAAGAGGAATTTATGAGCTTGGAAGAAGCATTGAAAAACTTGTAAGAAGTTTAAATGCCTTTGGGAGGGAAAGTCAACAAAAGGGGCTTTAAGGGAATATTCCCTACAATATGCCTTTGTGAGGACAAATAAGGTAATTACTTATTTAAAAGAATTGATTTTCTTGTGCAACTTGGTTAGTTTACCAAGGGTTGACTTAACTAAGGCTGGCGTTAAAGGCTAGGGAAATGGGTAATGGAGATTAGGGGGTAATTAGGTTAATTAATTTAGAATTAATTAATATAAGTGGGATTAGAGGTTTTTATGATATTTGTTAAATAATTTGATTTATTTAATTAAATTAGATGAACATTAGTGAAAATCTAATAAATTTCTTTATTTGATTAATAGTAGAAATTGATGAATTTAACTAAATAATAAGATTTATTTAATTAGATGGTTAGTGCAAAGGTGATTTAGGAGGAAGTGATGTTAATTAATCAAAATCAAATGATTTGACTATTTGAGTGTCTAAATTTTTCCCCTCTTTGAAGCAACGTACCTGCTGTGTTGGTTCAAAGAATAACATTGTCGAGATCAAAGTTCAATTTTTTTAATTTTTTTTTCGGATGCCCCACTAATGCCCCATTTTGGATGCCCCACTGTTGCTCAAATGGAAGAAATTATGCTACTACATTGCCCCCTCAAGATATCCAGAGAAAATGTCAATTTTCCAATCGAGATCACGATAAAAAAGTGAGTGGTTTTGTTGATCAAAGGATGAAAAGATAATTCTTTAAAAAGATCAAATATTTGACGTAAACAATTTTGGTGATGTATAGGCAGTCATCAGCCATGGGAAGCCTCATGTATATTTTGAGAGATCACACATATTTTGGATAGAAATGTTAGTAAAGATAAAAGAATAAGAAGAATAAGATGGATGGATGAACCCTTGAGTCTGAGAAGATGCAAAAGTCTAACAAGTCTTTGAATTGTCGAGAATTTATTAGATATGGCGATGAGTGATGATGATTTGTTTATCCAGGGATTGGGACACAGATGACAAATTTCTTTATGTTTGATAACACACATATATATATGATGCATAAAGGTATAGACAACTAGGATGGCATTGTATCTAGTGAGATGTACTTTGACTCGACAAACAAATAGGAGTATTCTTGTTCACACCTGACATACAAAAACCTCACTAGGATGCACTTCAAAAGTTTCATACATCTCAGACCAAAACACAAAAAGGCATAACCTAACAATGTAATAGTCAACAATTTGTTCAAAACCCCTTCCATACACACCTACCAAAGCAAGTATTTTCCAAGTTATATTACAAGAACACCCGACAAGCATAGCAAATGAAAGATAATGATCAATTCCCCATTCCTTCCTCTCTAAATAATTTTGATAGACATCATCGAGAGGTCATTGGAATAGGTGCAATAAGATAAGTTATAAGAAAAGATCAAACAAATAAACAAGTCAATGTTCTTCATACCTCTAGCCAAGACTAAAAGGATGATACCTAATGTTGATGTATTGTAGGAAAGATGTATCCTAGGACATGATGATTAGATGTTTTGAGACTAATGAGATGATGGGCTATTGATACCAAGAGTTGACCAACTTGTTTACTTATTGACCTAGACTTAAGACCTTGACGTTTGAGTTTACACTTTCAATTTTCTATACTTGTTTTCAATTTTCTTTATAAAAGGTTGAAGATGACAATTGATTTATTGTGAGTGGATGTTTATTGCTGGTGAATGTGAAATGGGATGGATGGATTTTTTCAAATATTTGGATGTTTTTATTCATTTGTAATGTTTTGAGGCTTTTTTTTGGTTTTTTGAGATTTATAAATGTTTTTGTGTTTTTGTGTTTTTGGGGGCTCATCAATGATGTCATTGCCTATGTTTAAACTCAAAAGTGACATAGTTTGGCTCGATCACTATTTTTTTTACTTTTCCTATTTTTGATCTATTTTTGGATTTTTGCATGATTTGAATGTTTTTGATTTTTTGCATGATTTTGATGATTTGGATATGGATATGTGTGATGATATCAGTGATCTATTTGAGATTTTGTTGAAAACCAAGTGAAGGTTGATTGATCTGATTGATGGATTGATGATGATAACATTGTTGAGGATACACAACAATGCAAGGATAGTGTTAAGCAACATAAGGATTGGGAAGGATATCCTAAGATGACGATGGATTGATTGGATTGGATTGATCAAGATGGTGAAGCTCGATTTGGAATAAAATTGGTTTAAATTGTTAGATGCAACTGATATTGATTGTTTGGATTGATGTTTGATGAAAGCTAAAGCTTGGTAAGGAACATCTTCCCATCAAAATGTGCCATGGGCTAGTGATTTGGATTCTTGCTCACAAATGCTTTGACCAATTTGATTTCACATTTGTCAATGTTCGTACCACCACATAAGTTGGAAGATATAGATCAAGATTTATTCCTAAATAAAGATGTAAATATCTACCCCTAGTGTCTAGCAATGTAAGGAATGCCATGGGTGGATTCTTGGATAGATGTATGGATGGATGGATATGGATTATCTTGTGAGAAGATAAGGTGTTTGAATAAATAGTGCTTATTTGGATAATTCTTCATGGATCAGATAATGCTAGGTAGGATAGGATCAATGATAATGACCCATGTCAAGATGTGTACCATAAACAAGTGTAAAGCGTACACCAAAATTTTATCAAGATCAAGATAATTTGGAAGATGGATGCAAATATATGAAAATGGATTGGATAAGTCATTTATGGATGAATGGATTTATTATGGATAATATGGATAAGATGGATGAAAGGTTGGATTTATTATGGATGAGATAAGATGCTTCCACTTGAATGGGCACACGTAGATGCTTGATTCTACACATGACGCTTTTTTTCCAGGTTTTCATCATGGTACTTGTCCAAAGCGTCACCATAGTGGTTTTCACTGAAGGACAATTTTTATCTTTACTATTTTCATGATTTGTTGATTTTTTTGGTTTGTTGTGAAATATTTTAAGTTCATACTGAACCACTTGGTGGTGTTGATGTAGATGATTCTATCATAATGTTCCATCGATATCCTACTTGAAGAAGGTGCTTTGCCAAGATACGTGCACTTGAACACAACTTTCAAGATTCTTAATCCACTTTGTTGATACTAGAGTTAAATCTATCTTTGTGTACACATTGTGATAGAGTGCCTTCTGAATCCTTATGATGAAGGGTGGATGCCAATACATGGTCAATGTGAGAATTGGATATCATGCATAGAGGAGTGGATGGTGGATTATGTTTAGGAATAAAAGATGGATTGGTTGATAGTTTGGAACCTTTGAATCTCCAAACTTGGGAAGATGAGCAATGGTGGGTGGATACGACAGTGTGTGTGGAATTAAGACCAATTGTGTGATATAATTTGCATGTTGCTTGAGAAGCTTGTTTTTGCATTTGTGGACGTCTTTGACAGATACTTTTCCCTTTTTTATTTTTCCCCATAGTTTCTTTGACTAACGAAGTTTGATATAGATGATTTATCTTTGTATTTTTTGGTATCCACTTGTATTTGATTTGTCCTTTATGCTTCACTACTTCTTTTTCTTTGATGATGTTCTTCTTGCTTTGATTCACATCCTTGTTTTGATGTTGGTCCCAATTTGTGGATGGGGTAATGGGTGAATAAAGATTTGTGACATGACTGGTTGTAGCATTGGCATTGGTTTCATCATAAGGATTCTTTATGCTCTGTATGTTGACGTTTTCTTGAGATGAAGTTGCCCCCAGTACTATGGAAGTAGTACCTTCATGCTTTGATTCTATCTATTTTGAGATGTCTTGTTTAGCAAGCATTCTCTAATAAATGACCACTGTAAATGATATTATTTGAATTTGCTACTTTGTTGTCTTTGGAATATCTTGTTTGGTCTGACCTGTTTCCTTGAGTGGATAATGCTAGATGTCTTCATACATGATGTCCTTAATCTGAATTTGGGATATATCTGATCCCAATGTTGACAACTTAGCCTGATTGTAGGAATCAATAATCTTCTCTTTTTGTGTAATAATGTCAGGAGTAAAGGAATCCTATTCTAAATGAAGATCATCTACATGTCCATCCAAAGAAAGCATCTCATGGGTATATGGAGGAGTATGTGCTATATGGATATGATCATCATTTGCAACATCTTGAGAGTTTCCATTAGATCATTGTAGCATCTTGGAGATATAGATTCTTGATCTTGATTAATTTTGGAATTGATTTCGACATGCTTTGGATCAAGTGCTTGACATGGGTCAATTTCAAAGGATGGATTACTTACAAAGGGTTCTTGGATATCTTCATTAGGCATGAGAAGTGGCTCAATATCCTCTTGATCTTTGAGTGGATTTGGATCATGTGTTGAGTTGAGGATTCCTTCAATATCTGCAACCATGAGGTTAAAGGATGTCAATGTCTTGGAAAGGACCATTGTTATACTTTGGTGAAAGATGTTGATCATGCTTTGGAATAAATTCTTGAGATATATCCTCTAACTCATTGGATTATGTAGAGACATTGTCAACATGATCATTGGTGGATGGATTGTGGATTATGTCAATAGGATCAAGTAATGTTATAACACTCCTTGAAATAGACCATTGGTTGATATTGTTGAGGGGTTTTGATCACAATTAAAAAGTGACGCTTGATGTATGTTGATTTGATCGTTGGATGAGGTAGAAACATCTCCAAGGTGCTCATTGATGGATAGATCTTGATCATTGTTTTCAAAAATTGTGGTGGAGAGATTGTCACTGCTATCACTAGTGGTTGAATCTTGATCATTGTCCTCAATAGTTGTGGTGGGGAGATTGCTACTGTTATCACTAGTGGTTAAATCTTGATCATTGTTCTCAACAGTTATTTTTCTTTGATCAAGGTCTTGGATGAGATTTTTGAGTCAAACATAATTTGTTGTTTTATGAAAATTTTCTCTATGATACTCACAATAAGATCTACCCTTATTCGAAGGGAAGTTTATGATAGAGTTGAAAGCACTTATTTTTGGAAGAGTGATGAGTTTTACATTAACTAGCTTGTGTAATGCGGATTCAATTGGCTCTCCCAAAGGAGTGTATTCACATTTTTTATCTTGTGAGGCTTGTGCTTGTTGAGAAGACTCTTGTCATGACTGATATTGTTGTTGAGGTGGTTGATTTTGATATCCAACTTCTTGATATTGAAGATTTTGTTCTTGATGTGGTTGGGGACTCAACTCAATGTTTTGATGACATGGCTTAACCAATGGGGAAGTGCGTAGATTTTGGGGTGGAAATTTCTCTTGGCACAATGAATCAAATATTTTGGTAAGTGAAGCAATTTGATGTTGCAAAATTTGATCTTGATTTTTATTTTGACACCCTTGATATAGTTGATTTGGTTGTTGGTCAAGAATACTTGGAATATACACTTGTGTTATTTGTATGGGATCATGCACAAATTGATTTTGGACAATGTTCTAATTTAGGATGATGTTTAGATTTATAGGTTGGCATTGAACATTGTTGTGGTTTTGAAACACATTGCTTTGATTTAAGTAACCTTGATTTTGCATGGTGTTACCTTGATTTGGATCAATGCATTGAGTTGTAAACATATTGTTTGTATTTTGAATAACATTGGTGTGATTTGCAAACATATATGTCCCATAGTTCACCAAGTGTAGATTTGATATGTTCATGTTTGATAAGTTTTCACTTGGTATATTCATATTTGACATGTATTGATTTGATGGGATAATGTTATTTTGTTGAAGACTCATGTACATTGATCGTTTGGTTGATAGATTTGTAAGTTTTGAATTTGATTTAAATCTACCATAGCGAAAGGTATTCCAAAATTTAGGTTGGGAATACTCACATTTTGTGTATCATTGAGGTTTATAGGATATAATGATCCCATGTGTGAATTGTATATTTGCAAGTTTGATAATCAATTGGCATTGTAAGGCTTTGATAGTTTGGTTGACTTAGATCACTCATGATGTATGAATCAAGTTTATATTCCATGTTTTTCTTGTGTTACAAGAAATTTTTGACCTCTAAGGAATTTAGGACCAATGATGAGATGAAATATGAAAGGGTAAGTGATATGGGTGTTTGAACTTTTATGAACTTTGGTCAATACTAGACTTAGGGTTTGATTTTGTTGTTTGGATTTGGATAATGAACTTGTAAATCCTAGGATATACTAATGATCTTCGGATAATATTGTTCAAAAGGGTGCTAATTTAACTAGAGCTATGAGAAAGTATGCATTATCACACTCCTAACTAAACAAGGTGATTTTGATGTGTTTTAAGGATTAACCCAAGTTTAGAATTTTGATTTTTTTTCAAAGCTCTAAAAGTTGTTTGTGGGATGGAGATGATAAATGTTTGGGATGGATGAAGTGTTTGATTTGAGCCTAAATGAACCTAAGAGGGACCCTTTTTACAAGACCAAGATAGTGAAGTACATGCTTTTCCCTAAGAGTACTTAAAACCAAAAGATCAATGTTTTTTCGGAAGACCATAAGACAAAAGATAAAAAAGCACATGTGTGCGGTTCAATTGATTTCATCTTGATTAATGTACTTCTCTTTACCACATCCACATGTCTTGCTTAAATTTCAAACTAAATGTCTATGTCTAAGCAACCTTTCATTCCAAAAGGTCCATTATGTAAAAAACAAAGAGCCAAGGCCATAGTTTCCCTAGGTTGACTTTGAAGAGAGTAAATTAAGATATGAGCCCATGTATTTAGAAGCCTCTAAGGATAAAATCTCTAGGGACAAGCAATAATAATTGGAATCTTCAAAGGTATTCACTCTTTCCAAAAGGTTTGAAATTTTGACGATTGTTAAATGTTTGTTTCAACAGTTTGGAATCAAGCAATGTGTTCAACTAAATCACAAGCAATAACATTCCTAGCTCAAGTGGTACATTTTTATTAGTAGGCTTGCCTCATGCTCTTTGTAGTAGAAGAGATGACTTTACATGCAATTGAGGAAAGAGTGTAGAGGTATGTTAAGAATGAAGTCTTAACCTCTACACTTTAACCAAAATTGGACATGGCAAGTAACTTCTTGGAAATAAATTCTAATGCACTACTTTGATAAACTCTTTGGATGGACAAGTTGGCCAGTACTTAAACAAGGTAACCAAGAGCACCTAGTCGTATACACACCCTCTTTTCCACTTAAGGCTCTTACTACCATTCACATTCCATTTAAGGCATGGTACTAGGTGCAGTATGTTATACAATCCAAGATTGAAGGTACTTTCTCATGAATTCCCAACCTTTAATATAGCCCACCAATAAATGTGTTAGCAAGAACTTGCTTATGAGTTTCCCGTTGCAGGGTGTGTCTCATAGTAAGCCCTCTCTAAAGGGCGACACAAAGCATAAAGGTGTACTTATGTATTTCTCTTCACCCAAGATCATATGAAGCGCAAAGAGAGAGAATACGTACTACAAGTGCACACAAGCAATGAAGTACACTTGAGTGTTTCTCTTCACCCAAGATCACACAAAGCACAAGGGGAGTGGATGCGCACTACAAGTGTGTCACAACAAAGAAAAAAATCATTCATTTTAACCTTGTAAAGAAAAATGAGTTCATTTTAAGCACCAAATGGAAGTGTTTGATTGTCTTGTTCAATTTTATCCCACATAGCAATGTCTACTAAAGTTCTAAGTTCAATTTTTAACCAACTTGAAAAGCTTAAGTAAATGGTTAATTTTAAGCCCAAAGTAATGTTAGTTGGTCCCAAAACAAAAAATGAAGAGCAGAATTGGAAATCCCAAGCTATTACAATGAGCATTAAAAAATAATTTTAGTTTTCCAAGTTGATGTTTCTCTTCAATCTGTAAATAATATCAAACTAGACATGTTATCAAACGTGGTGTGTTATCAAACCCAAGCATAACAACAAACACAAGATAATTAGCCCTCCTTCTAGCACCAAAATGTGAATTCCAACGTATACCTACTCAAACATAGACAAACCCAAGAGTATTAGTCATTTAAACAAGAAAAATAAGCATTCCATATGAGATTCTTAAGCATGCTAAGAAGATGAAAACATGATCAAAATAACATGAAATCCCAATCTAAGCTACTCAAACCCCATCCCATAGGGGGATTGGTGTCACTTTGATGTGGAAAGTGGTCCTTTCCCAATCCCAATTTAATAAGCTCCAAGATCCTGATGAACAATGGTAATTTTGATGCAAAATGATAGTAGATTCAAGCTAAAATGATATGAAAAGCATGAAGTTGAGGATCAAAATGGATTTGATAAATCTAAATTGCCCTCAAATATACTGATAGCAATTGGATGATTGATGGATGAAATGAGCATAATGACTTTGCATGAGATGATTGATCCATATTGTGTAGAGAAAGCCTCTACTTATAGGATTCAAGGGTGGAAAAATGAGTAAAATTGATGAATGTGGGACTAAAAGGGGAGCCAATAGAATTGTGACACTTTTCACAAGGCTAATGGATGGAGGTGGAGCACATTTTGGAGAATGTGTAGAGTTAAGGCATGTAGGTGGATGTGTAAGAGGATGTAAGAGAATTAAATGAATATGGTTGAAATGTAAGAGAATGTTGTTGAAGGTGTAAGAGGGACAAGATGGCATGTAAGTGCAATTAAATGCCTTTGTAAGAGGTATTTATGAGTTTGGATGAAGCATTGAAAACCTTGTAAGAAGTTTAAATGCCTTTGGGAGGGAAAGTCAACAAAAGGGATTTAAGGGAATTTTCCCTAGAATATGCCTTTGTGAGGATAAATATGGTAATTACTTATTTAAAAGAATTGATTTTCTTGTGCAACTTGGTTAGTTGACTTGTAGGTGAAGGGGTGAGGGGGATGCAAGAGAATTGAATGCATGCTAATGAGGATGTAAGAGAGGTTAATTCCTTTGTAAGGGGTATTAAGGGATTTATAAGAGGCTTAAATTCCTTTGGAAGAAGCATTGAGTAAGAATTTTAAATGCTTTTGGGAGGGAAATTCAACAAAAGGGGCTTTAAGGGAATATTCCTTAAAATATGCCTTTGTGAGGATAAATAAGGTAATTACTTATTTAAAAGAATTGATTTTCTTGTGCAACTTGGTTAGTTGACCAAAGTTTGACTTAACCAAGGGTGGGGTTAAAGGCTAGGGAAATGGGTAATGGAGTTTGGGCGTAATTAGGTTAATTAATTTAGAATTAATTAATCTAAGTGGGATTAGGGGTTTTAATGACATTTTTTAAATAATTAGATTTATTTAAACAAATGAGAGGACATAGGGTATTTAATTAAATAATTTGATTTATTTAATTAAATTAGATGAACATTAGTGAATTAATCTAATAAATTGCTTTATTTGATTAATAGTAGAAATTGACGAATTTAACTAAATAATAAGATTTATTTAAGTAAATGGTTAGTGCAAAGGTGATTTAGGAGGAAGTCTTAATTAATAAACATTAGATGATTGGACTATTTGAGTGTCTACAATTGGTAATTCCTTCTTCTTATCCTTCTCCACCTCCAATCATTGTCTCTTTTGCACCACATTTTATTCCTCCTTGAGATTTGATGGGCCTCATATGAAAAGGGTGAAAGTATTCCTGGCTCCTTCAATGGAACCTCCTCTAAATCCAAATCTTCCTAACATTCCACCATTTTCTCAACCATTAGATATGCCAAACATATCTATGATAGGAAACAACACACTTTCCAATTTAGTGCCATTCCAACACACTTCTTGTGAAGTTTTCCTAGATTTTCTCCACTCCACCATGATGGAAATTAATATCCCTTGTCCACCTCCCAAAATAAAACTTTAGCACAATACAACTCTACCCCATCAAAAGAAAAAATTGAACCCAACTTCTCTGTCACATCAATACCACTCTTCATCAATTCTTTTCATAGAAGTACAAAATTCATTTGTTCTTGTCACCACTCTCATTTAAGAGCCCCATAGGGAAATTTTGTTTGAGTCAGGAAAATTTTGTTTGAGTCTCTCAAATATATTTTGGCATTGTCTACAATTTTCATAAGATCATTGACACTCACCTCACAAGATATTCAATATGATGTTGTACTTGCAACTAGTTCTTTATCTTTGTTGCAAGTGAGATGCCTAGTACTACCTTAGCAATACTTTATTTATATCCTTGATCAACCTCACCTTATGATCAACATTAGGAGACTGATGATTTCTTTTATGAATGACTTTAAATCAATACCCCTCTTATTTGTATATTTAGTTGTTTTATATGTGTTCTTTGATTGTGTTCCCCTACTCTTGTTTGCATATGTTTGTGAATCTTATTTGGAGGACCCATAATACCCTTGAAGGTACATGGATACAGGGGAGATTAATATATTATCAATTATTTTATTTGTATCATAATTCCTCATTATGTTGTAATTTGAGTTTTCAATTTTTAGGGATGATGCAAAGTGTTGAGACATTTAGGTCTCTTCCATGTTGATCCTACATTTTTATTTATTTCATGTAAATTTTTTCCTTTGTACTTCTAGTTTCACTACACTTAGGGAATGATAACTATACAAGAACCTAATTCAAATTATATACATGACTATCTTATATTTTAATACTAACCCCAAGTTTGTGGATCCCTCCATTTGGTTTGTACAAGTGATGTTTTGGAGTTTATGTGTCATCCCTACATAGGTGATGACATTCCATGAGCACAATGGTATGTGTTTCATGACACAACATCCCAGTTGATATTGTTTCCAAGTTCAACAATTATCTTGTTCTTCTCTCTCCTTAAAATAACTTGCACTCCTAGAGTCATACAATTATTTTAAGGGGGGTGGTTCTCACAATACCCACATTTTTATTTTATTTCAAAAAATTGATAAGCTCTATGATCTTTGCAACAATTTTGTGGCACATGAACCACCTAACAAAACACAACTTGCTAGATTGTGGCCATTCATATGCCCTACCTTTTTCATGGTTACCATACAACATTTCTTGTAGTAATCATGGTCAATCAAAAGAATTGTATGGGCTATATCATAATACAAGTTACTAGTCATACCTATCAAATCATTTACCTCATGCTCAACCTGATATCTATATTTCTCTTTTTGGTCAAGTTTTATTTGTATGTGTTTTTCTATTTAAATGAATATTTATTTTGTACTCTTTTCATGTAGTATATGTTCACTTAAGTTAACAAATCATTTTTAACAAAATTTTCATATGTGTTTTGTGCAGGATACTTTAGTTTTTTGTAAGTCTTCTCCTTGGGGGCATGTCCATGTAGGTTGAATATTTTTCTTCCTCTACAATATCCTTTGGTAATATTTTGATATGTTATTTTTACTTTAGCACACATATTTAGCATTGTTTATATGCCTGCTAAAGTAGGGAAAAAATGTAGTGTTGTAAATTGCACACCCTTGCAATTTCACACTACACAATGTTATCCTCTTCTAGCACATGATATAAATTTTTCTAAATGTAAAGTGTTAACACCATAATATCTTTTATATATAATTTTTATAATAATTCAGGCTTCTTGAGTCCACTTTTCTTGGACAGGAGCACTATGTGTGAATGTTCGTGTGATGTGCTAGCACCCCACAAAAATTCACGATTCCAATGGTTGTTGGAGTATTACCTTCCTCTGAATATTTCAGAAGTAATTTCTTTGTGTGACTAACGTATTGAACACAATGAACAGACTCACTATTTAAAAAATAAGTGTTTTTTTTTTAATTTTCTCACATACACAAGTTCATACACTCACACTCTCATTTTTGTTATCAAGCTCTACAACTTCTTGAAGATAGGAGTTCTTGACAACTTACAAGTGATAAAAATCTATTATGTTGCTTCTTTGTCATTATATACAATTTATTTGTGTTAGCATTTGAATGTACCCCATGTTAGCATATTGCATTTAAGATCATTTTACATCTTTTTTCATTATACTTTACAACAATCCCTTTCATTTAATCTATCAATTTTATCAAAATCTTGATTACACGTGGAGGTTGAAAGACCAAAACAAGGGTTTGATTGAGGCAAGCCCCTAAACAAACCCAACCTTTAATCATTTGTGTGTGTGTGTGTGCAAGTTTTACAATTTGAAAATTTAAGAAATTAACTTGGTGATATCTATCTTTTTATAGTCTCTCATTGGATTATTGTGGTGTAAACTTTATCCTACATTTATTTTGTTATTTTTTTTCACATTTCTCGTATATCGTGATCATGTGATATTTATTTTGTGCATGTAAGCACTAGTTACAAGACATTTTGGACTTTCATTCTTGCATCTACAGTGGACGATAATGCGGTGCAAGGGCATTTTTAGTATGCACTTTTGTCCATGGTCGAGGCTTTGAAAAAGCTACAAAATAATCTTTGAATCCTATACATTTCATTTATGTTGATATTAGTTTATAATTACTATTATAGAAACAAATATTTCCACCAATATATCATAATTGAGCATATTCATGTTATGTTGTGATTCAAATATTTAATTTACTTTCTTTTATAAACATTTCATATAAATGATTAATTAGACAAGTAGAAGAACCTCTAATCCATCCTAATGCTAGTGTAAATTATTGGTTCTCAAGAAAGTTTCATTCTTTTGTAAGAATCAATTTTTCTATACTATAACTGGCATGGAACCAACAACTAATTAGAATGTGTTATTATCATTCTATTATAATTGGATTAATTTAAAAGTATAAGTTCAATGAATAGTTGCGGTCTAAAAGAGAGACCAAAGATCTCATATAATAGGAGAGGATAAATTCTCTCTAACATCAGTGTATAAACTATGGATCCTCTAATTTGTAGAAGGGAGATGTAGGTAGGGACATCATGACTAAACCCTTGAGGTTTAGGTTGAGGTCTAGGAATAGCCTTGACATTGAAAGCTTACCACTTTCTTGTGTGAGTATATGGGTTGTGGCATAGATTTATCACCATGACTATGGTTGGTAAAGCTATGAAGATGACACTTCTAAATTAGTTGGAAGATGCTTGGTTAATTAATTTAGTTCTAAATGTTTAAAAAAAATTAGTAACTAGGTTGGAACATTGTAAATTATAACCATGGAAGTTATTACAATTTTATATAGACTAATACATCCTAATTCTATATAAAAGTCTTGATGGAAATATTATATAGAGCAATAAATTACATTTTTTTAAAATTGGCTATATATTGTAAAAGACACCAATAAAAGGTGATAACAAAGTTCAAGAAGAGAAGGTATAGAATTATATTTCTCTTAAGTATGAAAATATAAATGACTTCTATCTTAATCCAGTTATTTAAGAAATTTACAAAGATTCCAAGAGTATGTAATATTATATAGAAATTCAAATTAATTTTTATTACATTAAGCAAAACTCTATTTTATGTGATGGTTATTAAAATCTTCATTGTCAGAGGACTTGTGAACTATAAGCAAAGCCATGAATGAAAGAACATTTCCTTTCAATAGCATAGTGTGTATGCATTTATTTAACTATACCAATCCAAAGTATTTTTGGAAACTCCAACATTTTTTCAAATACATAGATACATATATGTTGGGAATAGGATGTCATTTAATTGCAATCCTAAACATATTTCATGTATCTCCTAAGTCCTTGGAAAGTGTTCCCCAACACTAGGATTAGAAAGAGATTACATTCAAATGAAATGAACATGTAAATTGACATTTGTAATTATTCCTAAATGATAGGAACATGTGGGGACACCCAAGAAGAGATCCTACAAAATAGGAGCACATGGGGTGCCCACATGGAAGGTGGAACCCATCTTGCTTAAGTTAACTGTTTGGAGGATTGATAACCCTTCGATAATGCATCTTTAGATCCTACAAATTAGGGATTGATATTTACATGAGTGGAGTTCAGTTCAGTTTAGTATCAACACAATTCAATTAAGTTCAGTTATGGTTCAATTATCTTCAATTGCAGGCAGTTAGTTTGAGTTGAATGCTAGTTGACTTTAGTTGACTTGAGTTGCATGACTAATGACTTCAATTGCATGACAGATAATAGGTGGATAAATTCAGTTAAGTGGGGATGATCAATCATGCATAATGTTTGCATTAATTGGTGGAGACATATGTTTCAGTTAACTAAGATTGACTTGGACCCACCTTGGGCGCCCAAGTTGGAATCTTTGAGTTAACACCTTTTGCATGAGAAGATATTTACAAGGCTCAGTTAAGTGGACCCATTCTTGGGTGCCAACTTTGAGGAGAAACTTGCAAGATATTTTCTTGAACAACGTTAAGTTAAGTGTTTAGTTTGGGGTGCCTAAATTGAGGAAGACTTTGGTTTGAACTCAAATTACACATTGGAACTCTACTTGCACAATCTAGGCATAGATTTTTTAGAGGAGCTTTATGCTCTTGTATTTGATAACTCTTATGAGTTTACATGCTCATTAATTGTCTATTTATTGTAACAATTGCATCATAGTTTGGAGCAGGGTTAGCAGGTTGAGCTTGTGCATGTGAGAGGGTTTGAAGCATGGCATGGGATGTGTGGATTCATGCTTGGTCACATGGAATGCATGGATAACTTGTGTTTCAGAAAGTGTATGAGAGTTTTGTGCAGGTTGTGAAGAAGGATTGTTGAAGGAAAAAGAAGCATATCAATCAAGGATTGATACAGTATTATTGTAATCTTGTTCTAAGGTTAAATAATTTAAACACTATTGAATCTGGTGGAGTTTTTTTCCAAAGGGTTTCTCCACATATATGTTGTGTCACTTCTATCTTCTTGTCTCATTCTTCTACAATCTTCTGTCTCTTTCTACAATTGGTAAAATTGATCTAAATAAATTAATCATACACAAATAATTATGGCAAAGAACACTTAATTAAATCTACAGTCTCATAGGTTTACAAGTTTTAAGCTACACTATTACCTTAATTTTCAACATTTGGTATCAGAGCTAACGATTGGGTAGAGTTTGGGACACCTTTCTCTTAAAAGTTTGAAGGTTTTTTGGCTATAGTGGGAGGATTTACTATTGTGTTATTACAGATTTGTAAAAGAAGTGTGTTTTATCTTCTTGGTTTAGAGATTATGGTTTTCTTGACCTTTTGGGAGTTGTGTTGTTAACAACAGTTTCTTTGATTGTGTTGAGGCCACGGATGATCTTCATTTAGAATATGGTTATCACGATGTCATGGATAGCTTGGTTACATGTTTCAGTGGGAGTTTTTGATAGTGATGGTTTGATGTTTATCTTGTTGCCATGTATAGCTTGGTATCATATTTTAGTAGGAGCTTTGGTAGAATATGGTTATCTTCATGTGATTTGAAGAGATTTTAACATTTTGTTTCATGGAGGACCCTTAGAGTATTTGGTAAAGGTGTTATTGTTCTTCCTTTAGATAGGATGTAGTTCTTTTTGGTTTTGAGTATTAATCATTTGCTTGGAGATTCATGATTATGCAGGTTGCATTTGAAGTTGGCATGGATTGATTGGTTGGTTCTCATGGATACTAGAGAGACTTGGGTTAGGCTGGATATTTCTTATGTTAAGAGATATGTGTTGGAATCGTTACTTGTTATAAAAAAAATTCAACAGTAAAGACCGAGGAGCCTACACCTGGAAATGGATGTGAGTCCATCATATAACTGATGAGAAGGTTGTCTTTATTGAAATCCTATATTGCTTGGTGTTGTATGCACAAGACAATCTTGTATCCCACTCTCGGTCTACTCGACAGGTAAATGATCTAAAAGGTGTTGCCTGCCTGATTATTAGATGCATTATTTATATGTATCTTGTCTTCTCTTATGCATTAATCTTGAAAATTGAGTTCTGAGGGACTATTGAGAAGTAGATGCATGATTTTATGTATTTCCATTGTTCTCCTTACAATATTGAACTTGAGTTAGTTCTGAGGATTTGGGTAGGAGAGGTACGGGAGATAGTTAGTGGCTTTGGGAATATTCCCTTTTGTTGTGGGAATGTTTGGCTAAGTTTGATCTATTTTCTATGAGGGGTTTACATCTAAGTTTTTCCATGTTTCATTATTAGTTGAATGACTAGATGTTGATATCCTTTCAGTTTGGGAGTGTTGAAGGAGATCTTACTTTACATAGTTTGGCACATGTTAGTGTTGTATAAGAACATGGTTTGATTTGTAGGGTCTCTCTTTGTGGGAATATTGTCTTCTTCTTGAAGGTTCTTATGTTATGAAAGATGTATTTTGCATATCATTGTATGCTTCTTTGACATTGTGATATAGGAGTTAGCCACATCCTATATGTGAAGTGCTATAGGAGGACTTGTTAATGTTGTGATCTTATTTTCAGATTTGACATTACCTATGTAGTGGGAGTTCCAAAAGGTATATGTGTTCTATATGAGAGGGGCACCTCTCTTGGACTGGTTACACTTTACTACAGTGAGTTACTTCAAAGGATTTTTATCACATGTCAATGTGTGTTATTACCTTGAAGTCTTATTTTGCAGGATGGTGAATATACATGGACTTATTTGCAGATTTGGGTTGTTATGTTGATAGCATGAAGTTCTACCTATGATAGTTTGGTTACAGAGACTTGGGAAAGGTGTTGATTGAGAAAGTTGACACTTTAATCAATGCTACAGATAAGTAGGAAGGTCATTGGCCTTGAGTCTTGTACTTGATTTATAATAATGATTCCTTGTTTAGAATAATTGCAATTTACAATGTCAAGTGGGAGAATGTTGGGAATAGGATGTCATTTAATTGAAATCCTAAACATATTTCATGTATCTCCTAAGTCTTTGGAAAGTGTTCCCCAACACTAGAATTAGAAAGAGATTAAATTTGAATGAAATGAACATGTAAATTGACATTTGTATTTATTCTTCAATGATAGGAACATGTGGGGATGCACAAGAAGAGATCCTACAAAATAGGAGCACATGGGGCACCCACATGGAAGGTGGAACCCACCTTGCTTAAGTTAATTGTTTGGAGGATTGATAACACTTCAGTAATGCATGTTTAGATCCTACAAATTAGGGATTGATATTTACATGAGTGGAGTTCAGTTCAGTTTAGTTTAGTCCAGTTTAGTATTAGTTCAGTTTAGTTTAGTTCAATTCAATTCAATAATGGTTCAATTATCTTAAGTTGCATGTAGTTAGTTTGATTTGACTGCTAGTTGACTTCTATTGACTTGAGTTGCCTGACTAGTGACTTCAGTTGCATGATAGATAATAGGTGGATACATTTAGTTAAATGGGGATGATCAATCATGCATAATGTTTGCATTAATTGGTAGAGAGATATGTTTCAGTTAACTAAGATTGACTTGGACCCACCTTGGGCGCCCAAGTTGGCATCTTTGAGATAACACCTTTTGCATGAGAATATATTTACAAGGCTCAATTAAGTGGGCCCATTCTTGGATGCCAACTTTGAGGTGAAGCTTGCAAGATATTTTCTTGACCAATGTTCAGTTAAGTGTTCAGTTTGGGGCACCTAAATTGAGGAATACTTTGGTTTGAACTCAAATTACACATTGGAACTCTACTTGCACAATCTAGGCATAGATTTTTTAGAGGAGCTTTATGCTCTTGTATTTGATAACTCTTATGATTTTACATGCTCATTAATTGTCTATTTATTGCAGCAATTGCATTAGATTTTGGAGTAGGGTTAGCAGGTTGAGCTTGTGCATGTGTGAGGGTTTGAAGCATGGCATGGGATGTGTGGATTCATGCTTGGTCACATGGAATGCGTAGATAGCTTGTGCTGCAAAAAGTGTATGAGATTTTTGTGCATGTTGTGAAGAAGGATTGTTGGAGGCAAAGGAAGCATATCAATCAAAAATTGATACAGTATTATTGTAATCTTGTTCTAAGGTTAAATAATACAAGCACTATTGATTCTAGTGGAGATTTTTCTTGAAAGGGTTTCTCCACGTATATGTTGTGTCATCTTCTTGTCTCATTCTTCTATAATCTTCTGTCTCTTTCCACAATTGGTAAAATTGATCTAAACAGATTAATCATATACAAATAATTGTGACAAAGAACACTTAATTAAATCTACAATCTCATAGGTTTACAAGTTTTAAGCTACACTTTTACCTTCATTTTCAACAATATATACATATATGATGTATATCTTAATATCACTTTTATTTATATATAAAAGAATAATTTTGCTTACACATATAATATATAAAAGTAATATTACTAACATATATACATTATATATTTTTACATACATTTTTAAATATTAAACTCAAGGAGTTTTAGCTTGGCCCAAGCTAGGGAGGCCAATAAAGGGGGGTTTCTTCTGAAGGCCTTGATTCCTTAATTAAACAAATAAAATAATTACAACACCATAATAGAGGAATCAAAACTTTATTCATTGACAAACTTAGACAACAAAGTTGATCATATGCACATCAAATGAAAATTGCCACCCAACTCTATTTTTCTTCCTCCTATCCTTAGTCCATTCACGATTATTTTGTCCCTTTTGTATCACCATTGAATCTAGCTCATAAGAAGTCTCTATATATCTTGTTTGTAATTATTCTCCCAAATATTAGGAGAAACCATGTTCCTATCCTATTTTGAAAGAGTAATGCTCTTTCCTATCTCCCACTTTCTAGAAAAAGAATTATGCTCCAAAGGGTCAACATCATAAATTTGTAGTTCTTGAGGAGGGAGTGACAATCAAACACAACATTTGAAATTTTTGAATTGGAATACAACTCAATTGAAACATGATGAGAGATAACATTATAAAAGGGTTCTACCCATCCCACCAAGTGGGCTTCTAAACATGAAGGATAATGAACATTAGTTTATGTAACTAGTTATTTGTTTATGGGTAGTAAATTTCAGCTATATTCTCAAATCTATATATATAGCAATGTATCTCCATAATGTAATGGAAAATGAAAGCAATAGAATAATTTTAAGTTGTATACATCTTCTATTGTGCATTATGTAGGATTTTTAGTTTTATTATTGTTTTTATATTCCTTCAATTGGTATTAGAGCAATAGGGAAGACCTGTGAGTGCATCCAAAAGAATTGCATTTGTTGATTTTCGTGTGTGAATGTAAGGAAGGGAGATATGTTGAAGTATGGAAGGAAAAATACATAAAGAATGTATGCAAAGAAGAGTGAAACATTAGGTTGGAGGAGAAACGTGAGGGTTTGGATTGCTCCTCTGAAGAGCTGGAATGAAAATGTGTTAATCACTATTGGTTTGCGATTGTTGAGACTGGACAACATGAGGAGAGGTTGTTGTGTTTGGCATTGTGTAGAGGAGTCATTCAAATATAATCAAAAGCATTCACTGAAAGCAAAAAGTTGTGTTGGTTGTGTGGAAGATTATACACAAGTAGAAACAAGCGAAGATAAACTAGTCATTTGCTAGCATTTTTTTTTTCCTTTGGGCATAAGGATGTTAGATAGAAAACATTTGTAAGGGTGCAGGAGGTAAGTTATTTTTTGTTACAAAGTTTGGTTTTGGTGGAAGGATCTACCATTATTGTCAAAATTGATTGTTGGCTTCACATGAGTTGTGTTTTCTAATGGTTTATTGGAAAAGAAAGCAACATGTATATTTGAATAAAATCAAAGCCACCAATTCCTAAGTATCATTTTTTGAATGAATGGAAAACTTTCCTTGTAATGAGAAAGCAAGGGCTTACATTTGATGGGAGTATGGGCATATTTAACATTTTTTCTATATTAAAACACTGTACCACAAGAAAGTGAAGATTTTTAGAAGATTGTCAAAAATTCTAAGGGTTATAATTTTATATATGTATAACTTATGATATCTCCAAAATTCTTCAAATTATATATATAAATGCCTTGAAAAATAGGGTCAATTTTCAAATGTAGGTCTCTAGTGTGAGATATTAATCAATTTAATGGGCTTTTCTTCAGCTAGCTGTGAAAAAAAAGAAAATTAATTTTATTTACGAGTGTGGGAAAACCGTTGATCATACTCTTTATAATAAATATTAAGATACTTTTGGCCCTCTCTCTAATTTTGCGTCCAGTTCTTCATCTTTCAATGTTAAGCTCTTCCGCAATCAGCTGAGGAAATTAATGTTTATATGATATTGTTATAAGTAGCATTATACACACTGCAGCCAAGATTTTCAAGCTTGAGTTGTATTCTGCTATCCTAGTTCCTTTGAGTTTTGCCTGCATCGGAGGAGGAGGTAGAATTCACAATTTAAAACAAACAAACAAAAACCTTGAAGATGGCACTTGTACTTGCAGAGGCTGCTGTTAAAAAGTTTGCGAGATGGCCATTCAACAAGCGGCTAATGAGGTAAGCATAGTATGGAACGTCAGTGAGGACTTTGAATTGTTGAAGAGCGGAATAGAGCAAATCAA
The DNA here is from genome assembly GCA_007258455.2 of Sequoia sempervirens. Lineage (NCBI taxonomy): Eukaryota > Viridiplantae > Streptophyta > Pinopsida > Cupressales > Cupressaceae > Sequoia > Sequoia sempervirens. The sequence goes on along the minus strand of VDFB02315448.1, from coordinate 21,939 downwards.
TTGTGTTTTAAATGAAGCTGATGAAGGGAGCAGTAGACAAAAGGAGACTGCGAAAAAATGGCTTCACAGAGTTCGGGATATTGCTTGGGAGGCAGAGGACATACTTCAAGAATGTGCTGTGGATTCTATGTATGCAACTCATACTCAGTTATGCACTTTAAGTTGTAATTAATTGACTTGTCGCCATCAAATGGGCAGAAGAATTCAAAAGGTCAAAGCCCGAATGAGTTTTGTTCTGAGGGAAACCCACTGAATATAACAAATGTTTTGGTGCCTCGAATAGAAGAAGCAGAGTCATTAATTAGATCGTAAAGACAACAGTTGAAGCGATCGAATGTTCTTCCCAGAGATTCGAAACCAGTGGGGATACAGTCCTGCTGAGCTTGTTGGAGAACCCAGCTTTCCAATTATTGCAGTGGTTGGAATGGGGAGAATGGGCAAGAACTATATTCTTCGGCATCTCTACAATGTAGAAAAAGGAAGGCATGAGATGGCTGTATGGCTTTCAGTTTCTCAGTTCTATTATGTTTCCAAATTGCAGCGTGATATTGGCTTTCAGTTAGATTTAATTGAGCAAATTAAGGGTAGTAAATCAAGTGAAGAGATCTGTGTAAATCTGAATGCTAAGATTTTTGAGATGGAGTGCTTGTCAGATGAAGAGAGTGGAGGCTGTTTTGTTGTCACATCCCCATAAAAAGGCTATCTGACATGGCAAGTCATGTGGTCAGAGAAATAATAAAATAAGATTTTTGATTAAGCCCACGACCAGCAAGCAGGGAGCTCATTAAATCAGGAGACAGAAATCATTAAAGAGGAAAGGGCCATGGTTCAAGGTCTGGTGGGGGGGATTGTCCGTGCAATTAAGAGGCATGGCGCCCCAACTCCAAGAGAATTATGGCTGACAGGTTGTGTAGGAAGAGACGGCAGAAGACAGACTTTAAACCACTACAACCCTCCTAAAGTGGCCAGTTTTTGGTGCTCTAATTTGCGGAAGAAAAATAAAACAAAAGAGAATGGTGAATGGTGAAGGCTCGAGCAGAGTAGAGGCACGCAGATTTGGTCAAATTGCAGAGTGGGGAGAGAGGGAGTAAGGGAAAGAAGAGAGGACACAGGGTGTGAACAGAAGGGAGGAGAAACCGCATGGAAGAGGAAGCTGTAGGAAGGCACGAACAGAAGTGGCTATGTCGACTTGAGTTGCAGAGGCGTTCTGGGGAGAAGGAAACCGAATGGGGACGCAATGGGTAAGGGGCTCAAACAAGAGGAGTAAGAAAGGAGAGGAATGTAGAGCAAGGAAAAAGAGGCGAAGAGCAACCTTAAAAAAAAACGAGTTGGGCACTGGGGAAGCACGTTAGGCAATGGCAGTGCAGTCATGGCTTGCTTTGGCTTCAGATCTTCAAGTGGTTTCGTTTGGCCAGCACCCATCTATGTTGTCCTTTGTCAAAGCACTCAATCCTCGTGTTGCTGTGGACTCTGCCATTGAATTCACCAATGGAACACAAGTGGGTCATACGAACAACACATGATATATATTGGTCGCTATTCTTGCTTCTCACATATTATGAAATACAATGCACTAGCATTTTCTTGAAGGGAGGATGAACATTCATTCAATCACCCAGCAAAGAATGAGATACCTAAAGGAGGATTGCAGTAATTATTGTTAAAGCCTCAAATAGCACCACAGTGGTAAAAGGTATACGTATATTCTTTTCTCCCATCACAAAGATGAGGGTGAGCAATGGAAGGAATTATGGATCCCGTTTTATCAGTGCACGTGAGAGCGCCAGCATATCAGTCTTGGAGAGGCCAGCGTGGAGCTATTTAAGTATATTTCTACAGTCAGATAAAAATATCTTCACCTAGAGATGAGTACCCTCCACCGAAACTTCCATAAGAGAGTATTTAACCTTAAATTATTTAATCTTGCAACTAAGATATATGGATCTATTTGATTGGGTTTGCTTAAATGAAGCATTAGATAATTTGTTCCATTCTTTGTGTATGTTCTACCCTTATGGAATTCTCTCAATAGTCTAGGTGTCTTGTCTAAGCACATATATTGTTGTTATAATAAATCTTCCAAATTTTTGTGATACCTGAAATATGTAGCATATCAAATATTAATCTTGAACTAACGAATTTAGATTTATCTTAATCAATAAGTCATATATACACATAATTGTTCATTACATGATTATTTAAGATGGTAATATGTAAACCATTATCGTGTCTCAAAACATATGGATTGTCATAATGTAGATTTATAATATGATGAAATAACTTAGTGAATAATTCGTCCTAAATAACTAGATTGGGATAGGGTGATTGGTTTTAGGGAAGTAAGTTAACCTCTATTTTTCTTAGAGAATTTATATTGTCTTGTGACTAGTAGATTTACCAAATTTATTGGGGTACATATTTACATGATCTAATAGATACATTGTTTCCGCCATCTCAAGCATGCCTTAGGTATCAAATGGGCTTAAGCAAGTTTATAATTATGTTATATGCCTTCTTATGGTTAGATATTGTACCATAGCTTTCACGGTGCTTTGCCTCTATGCTTTCCTCTTGGAGGCAATAGTTTCAAAGACTATGTCAATGGTATATTCGATATGTTGCTCTTTAATAATGCAAAGTATAGGTTAGTGGATGAATTTAAACATGGGTTTCCTATCATTGGTAAATATATCAAAGAACATAAATTATGATATGGTCGACATCATAGCATATTGGTATATGCAATTATAATGAATATTTAGCTATAAGGGAAAAGTACGAATAAACTATCTAGTCTATGAACTAAACTATTATATGAATATGGGTACTCACGTGTCTATGGAAAATTAATAGAAATTGCCTTCTACTTGGAGGGTTTATAGATATATGTCTCCTATGTAAGAAGGGTATTTTGAAGTTTAACTTATGATATTACTAGCACTTGCACCCCAATGAGGTGCAATGCTTATGTCGATAGGCTGATATACTTTGGTATTATATTATGAACATGTAGAAGTGGTGTAATTTTTTTTTTGGCGACGAGCTTTTGTGATCTATACGATTTGTCTTCAAGACCTGTACAACGAAAGCAACGGGGTGGTTAGGTCTGTAGATTAGGTGTTGATGCAGCCAAATTTTAGCACCAATTTTAAGCTTTGAAGTTTGAATTGTGTAATGATTTGTACGTGCTTGAAGGAGAGTTTTGTAAGAGAGAAATTTGTAAGAATGGAATTGATGCACCGTGGGAATTTGGGAGAGATATCAGATAGATAGGAATGAGAGTTGTGTACCTTGTTTTAGGAGAGACATAATTGCTATAAGCGAGCCTCCTCTCGTTTCCTTATGATTGCGAATGGATTGGTTTGCATTTTGGAGTATCTTTCAAAAGAGAATGGTGGTTGAATGTGAAGATCATTTAATGATTTAACTCTAGATATAGCTGTAAATGTTAGTCCCTGCCTATCTATTTTACCAATATCAATTGATACTGAATGATATCTGCCTTCTATTGCCCATGGAGACAGGTATTATCGGTATGCTCTTAGGGTCATGCTCGTTCCATGGTGGCCCGTTGTAGGTATCGAACCTTGTTACAACATACATGGGAACATCTGGCGGTTTGGAACCAGGGTTGTAAATGATTTCAACAGCTTCGCCAAGAGCTCCATTCACCAGTCCTGCTTGTGTCCATATGTTGGATGTGAGCATGATGTGTTGCCCTTTATAAAGCAATACTTCTTTTTCAAGTTGTTCATCGTTAGTTGCACCATCTATCCCATACCTAGTGCTTGTCGCAACACTGATTAGAGTTGGACGGTTCAACAATTTTAACATTCTTCTATTGTGTAGTCTAACTAAATCATTGGTAGAAAACAAGTGCATTGAACTGTCAAACTTTTTTTTTTCTCTTGATGTGAGCTGCTTGTCTCTGTGTGTCATTAAAAGTTTCCAATCTTCTTCTATTGCTTCTACATTTCGTATGTTTTGCAATAGTTGACGAAATTTTTGTTGTGTTGGAGTCTCTCCTTGTTGATGAAAGACTGTTTGTAAGGTGAGAACAGTTGTAAATTGGCTCCACAGTGTTTTTGTAGTTGAGTGTGATGTGTACAGAGATTTGTCCATCATGGGTGGCAGTTGGGTGAGGTCACTGATTAATATTATGGACACTCCACCAAAATGTAGATGTTGTCGGTGTGGGAAAGCCTCACGTAGTCTTGTGTCATTTTTAGTAGCAACTTTGGACCTATGAAGCTCATCTCATCAATCAAAATATATCTTATATGTTTCATATCTTCTTGAAATGTTGTTAGTGTATGTCCTTGTAGTGGGTGCATGTCTTTAATAGGGATCTGGAGCGTTGAATGTATAGTTGATGCATGAATGTTAAATGCAACCACCCCTATAGGAGCTAATGTGAGCAGTTGGCTTTTTTGTTGTGGGCTCTTACTTGTGTGCTTTTCTTATGCGGGCAATTAGGTATGATTTTCTTGTACCTGTTGTTCCTTGAACAATCACGTGTAATGGTTTTTCTGAGGGGCATTCACTATGGTCAATGATAACTGTGAGTACTAGTTTTTGTTGTGATGATAGTGTATAGTCAGGGACATCCAAGTTGCTTGCCATAGTCTCTTCTTGGCTACATGCCTTTTTCATGGGTATGAACTAGATGGCAATTTCATTAAGATCTTGGGGTACCGCTAGTTGATCCCATTTATTGTTGTTATCAAACTCATTCCTACCAAGCATCTCAAGTTCATTTAGGTTAACATTGTTTGAGGGACCCATTTGTGAAAACAATTCCCATTCGTTAAGTTTTGTTGTGTCCCTTGTGGCCATCTCTGTATTGCTCTCATCTTCTTCTTCAATGGTTGCTTCTATTTCAATTGTGCAATTAACATGCCATACACCATATTTGGCTAAGTACATTTGCTTCCAATTTGCAATTATTGTATCCTTAGTAAGTCCTACCTCGCTTTCTATGCTCTGAAAATGTTTGTATAATAGTAGCTCGCTCCAGAAAAAAGTTTCAAAGTTGTTTTAGTCCTCCTTTGGGATGCTATAGAACTTTGGGAAAACATTAACAATTGCTTTTACCTCTCTCTCTTTCCATTTGCATCCTTTGCGCCTTGCAGAATACGAGAAAGATCTTGTAGATTTGACTAGCGTTACTATTTCCATTTCTTGAGGCTGATTAATGTAGGAATGTAGGTAGCTCGTATGGAGTTGGATTTCATCTGTTTCTATTGTTATTCATTGGAACACTTTCTAGCCAACATTCAAAGATGTGAATGGTTGATTACAAACAACGAGTGAAATTTTTTGAAGCATATGACATGTTTCTTGTGCTCCTATATCACACTCTACAACAAGCTCTGTCATGAATTTTTGAAATGTTGTGACAACCAGTTCATTTGTTCTTTGGCATGCAGATATTCTTGTTAACATATCAGTACAAGACTCAGATGCTCTATTTGATTTTGACACATACTTGGCAATGTATTTTAGTACAAGTGCTCGTGAGATAACTGGTTGGCAATCTATGTTGACTCTCCATATCAAAAGCATTTTTGGATTGTGTATGTTTAGCCTATCATCATTCCTTGTAGGTCCATATTCTATTTTCCCATTATCGTCACATAATAAGGTAGATACAATTTGTTATTTCCATGGAGCTTTGTATCGACACTGTAGTTGTATCCCCTTTTGCGTAAGGATGTCCCCTCTCTGCATTTTGTGTGCCTCTGGACACAGTTGATTATCTCCTCATAGTCATGAGAGGGATCTGTAGCTAATATTTGAGCTGTGTTTAGCAAGCATGGGTCATTGTGTTGGGGACGGTAGATTGTGTTTTTCTATGTGAAGTAGGATGAGGGTTCCAAGCACTTACATACTTGTCAAAGAATGTCCTTGCCTGTTAAACTTCTATGTTGTTCTCCCAATCAAGTTTATCCATGTCTAATGCATTTTCGACCCAAAGGAATCCATGCACATATGCATTTCTTTGATGTTGCCATTCATATCTATACCAATAATTTTTTGCACCAAGAAGTTTTTGGATGACAACTTCACGAAATATTGTAAATCGTTGGTGGAGATATAATGATGTGGTGTGGGGGCTATTGATTACATTGTCCAAGCGTTGTTTATTTTGTTTGCATTTCCACTATTGTGTCATTTGAGAGCAATCGTTGTAGGTCTGACCACTTTGTGTCTATTGCACTCAATGTGAAAAATAGAGTGGGAGACCCTATTTGGTTGATCATATTTGTTAGCTCATAACAACATTTGTTCCAATATGGTCTTGTGCCTCACATTGAAGATCCAAAGTGCATGAGTTCTTCAGCTAATTGTGTGTCAGGGAGGCTTTTCAAGTGTGCACAAAGGTTTTCAATAGTTGTTGGGATGTTTCTTCTACATTTTTTTTAATGAAAATTGCTGCAAGCCCTTGGCTACGGTGTCGCAACATAAGATTGAACATAAAATATTGAAACCTTGGATGCCTTCCAAATCTTTGGTCATGGAACCTCATCAAGTGCAGTGCATACTCGTGCATTCAGACTTCCCTAATCCGTAGTTGCATTTGTAGTGCAACCCCATTGGGGAAGAGCGTTGGAAACACCATATCAAGCAAGCCTTCGGTATTGTATTCATTTATTGGTGATGAGTTCATTTGAGGCCAATCTATAGTGCTATTTGTGTTGTCCTCAAGCTCTAGTGCTTGCTTAATAATTTATAGCTCACAACGTCTATTTGGAAACTTAGCCATAAATAATGATGTGTGTACTATTCTATCCTCAATTTCATCTTCATCAATGGTGTTCCCATTATTTGGCACCCCTGTACATTTTCTAGTTTCAATGGTGTGCAACATGCTTGAAATATACATGCTAACTTTAGGAATTTGAGCCAAACCATCAACACTTATGGCAACATCATTATAGTATGGGTCATATTTCACTTTGTATTGCAATGCATCTCTGATGTGACTTCTACTTACATAACAATCATAGAAATGGCCTTTTGTGTGTAGTCTTCGAACTATGAGCACATCCAAGTCTTCTATCCTTCGAGGGAGAACTTTTGCAATGTTTTTGATATCTTGTGGGAAGCTAATTGTGTAATTGCTATATTTATACTTCCCTCTAGAAGCATGGGTTACTTGTAGTATTGGGTTTACTCTAGCAATGAGCATTTCCTCCACACGGGTCGGTCTTTTTAGCACAACAATTTGTTCTCCTGGGTCCATGTTGTTGAGTGAGGAGAATCGATGTATACCTCTCTCATTGAAACATCTTTTTCAAGTAGCATGAGGGTCCGATGAATGAAGAAGCATGCATGGGTAGTTTTCCTTGCATATAATGCATGTTTTCCTATTGGAAAGTGCGTCTATCTTTTGTCAAAATCTTTTCATTATTTTTATGAAGCTAGCAGTTTTGCTGAATAATGTTTAATCTTCTATGTCTTGTCTTGTTTGCATATGTTGAGCTTGCCATGTTTGCTTCTCTAAATGTTTAATGTCTTTCTTTCCAATTATTTCCTCTCTATAATGTGCATAGTAATTGTGGCTTCTCTCATGATCTCATAGCCTTTGTGCTTTTGTTTGATGGGGGTCGATTTGGTTGGGGTGCAACTTTTTTATCCGCCTTCGAGTGGCTATTGCTTCTTTATGCCGCGCATAGTGATCTTGATTTATTTTTAGGGTTTGTTGTCTTCTAATCTCTAGTTGTTGCAAGTGAGCTTGACTTGTTTTGGGGTAGGGGTCCGACATTTGTACTGTGGGAATGTAAGGCTGAATTAGTAATAAGAGAAGCATAAACACACTCAAACAACTATACGTGGCATCAACACAACATATGTAAAGCTTACAATGTTGAAAGAAGTACATTTTGGATATTTATACATCTAAACAAACACACACACACATACATATATATAATGGACAATTATCCTAATTTAATGTTCTTCACACAGTTCAATAAAATTGCAGGAAGGTATATTAAGGTAAAATAATACAATTTCTTAGTTAAGCAACCCAATAGCATCGGGGAAAAATAATTAAAATTCATATATATGTGTCAAAACAAAAAATAGAAAATAAAAAATGACATATTCAAGGCATAGTTTTTAGAACTAATATCTATTAAAGTGTAGTTTTAAGATAGTTGTAGATTACATCATGTCAAAATAAGTGAGTCCTGCAATGCTAGAAGAAGTAGATTCCACATATATATAGACATAAACAAACACATACACATTGTTAGATTTGTTTTACTGAGATATTATTGTTACAGTTATAATTGGAATGCACAATATTGAAGGGAGTAGAATTATAAGTTTATAAGAGTCATATACATGACATGTGTTGGAAAATGTAAACTTTGCAGCTTACATATTTCTATTTGTAGGTACACATGACACATGTGGTTGGAGATTTGAATACATTTTATCGCTTGAACAAAACCATCAACTATAATTTTATAAGAGTCATATACATGACATGTGTTGGAAAATATAAACTTATAAGCTTACATATTTCTATTTGTAGGTCAACATGGTACATGTGGTTGGAGATTTGAATACATTGTTGCCTGAACAAAACTATCAACTATACTACTATCTTATAATACAATCTATTCATCCTATGGTTGGTCATTCTTGTCACTGGACATTTATTTGATCTTGGAAAGTAAGATGTTGCTCTCTGCAGTGAAGTCAACTTGCTCAACCTTTGTGATAGTTGCCTTCAAACGTTCTTCATTATTGTATGTTTCATTTCTACATGTCAAAGTAAACAACTATTTTTTTGTTCAACACGTCTCTAATTACCTGTTGAGTATCCATTTCTATGTCATCCTCAAACTGTAGAGAGTATATCTTTTCCTTAGACATTTCCATGAGTTTTGTTGCTCCTTCATCGAATGCAACTACCCATAGCATATCTATGTGGTCCTATAACCTTATTTGTAGTATGTACCTATAATTACAAGAGGTACGTGCTACGTGACACTTTGAGCAAAACCACTTTTCATCTTCAATTTGCACCAATCTTTTCTTGCATTGTTTTCCCCCCGATTCATTAGGGCACGCCGAATAGCAAAATGATTCAGATTTGATGAACAACAATGTTGTGTTTATTGTACATTGGATATGATGCACTTTATGCATAATTTGTTCTCAAACATCCCTAATTGTTATTCTTGTGTCAGGCATAGATGGATCACTAAACTTTATTGAAGGTGATAGAATATTGGCCCCACTTTGTTTGAACCAAGTTTGTAGTTGTTTTGTCTCTTGTATGTCAATGTCTATAAATAAACTTGTATTGCTTGATGTGCTCAACACCTTTCCGATGTACTCGTAGACTCGTCCATTTTTAATATCAAAAACAATTGTTTCTTGTAGGTGATACTTTTGTTGAAAACAACCACCTTACTTCTTTGCTATTGTGCCCCATAGAGTGATATCTATAGTTGCCTCAGACATGTCCAAAAAGGATATTGTGTGCCTTAGGACCTATGTCCCATCTTTTCTCCTAATTGTGGAGCTTGGACTGACACAAGTGACAACTCCGATAACATCAACAGTTGAATTGCTACTCTTCTTTGCAAATTCGCTGATAGGTGTAAATGAGAATAGGTGTTTTGGAATAGAATGGTCATCTTCACAAAGAGTGACCTTTGACTCTATTGACAAGGAAATTTCTAGCCCACTATTTAACTTGTAAAACTTATTAGTAGCCTTTATTGCACCACCAGATAATGTATAGGTTTTTCCAATATTAATATTTTGATAATGAATATCAACAACTTCATTGAAACACGTGTCACGTGTTTCAGTCCCTTTAGTGTCGATGATGTTAAAGGTAAAAAATTAACCAGTACCTTTATGGGTATTGTACTTGCAAATATCCTTTTTGGCAGTCACACGACCTTTGACAGTCCATCTTGGTAGAAAAGGGTTCAAACTTTTAATAAGTGTAATTGTGACTGGTGCTTCCATTCTACTCCTAGAAGGATTTATGCCAAATAATCTTCTCGCAGGAGTTGATACTCTAGCAGTGCTAATTGTCTCAAGTTCTGCATGTGGATCCGAGGAATTTTCCAATGCTTGTTCTATATGGTGCTCTTGTTCCATATAAAGTGAAGTAGGTTCACCGATTATATCCTGGTTTGTGGAAACAATCTCAAGGTTCACAATGACAATCCACCTATACATTTGCAACACAAGAGTAAGAATTAGTAATATAAGGAACAAGCTGAAAAGCTAATAATGTTTTTCTTTTGGAAAATTTTGGATTCCTTTACTCACTGAGACCCACTTGATCTGGGACAATTATATTTTGTCATCCGTATTATCGATCCAATTGTAATTTTACTAGAGGCTATGTAATGATTGTATTTCTGAGGTGAAGATGTTTTTGTTTGTAGGCCCCATCAGATATTTCTACCTTGTAGTGGTTGTTGTGTTCATGGACATGTCTGAAGTTTGAAATAGACAAAATTTGCACATTAGGTTTGAAACCTTGATTCCCATCATGGATAAGTTTAATCACATATGTGGTTAATATTGTAGCCATGGTCTATGGAAGTTTACTAACCCAACAAAATTATATTATGTGTAAGATAGTGTATGCATAGAATTATTGTATGTTCTTATTTTGGAAAACATATACCTCAACATATTGTTGAGAATAAGAATACACAAGTGTTGAAGTACGTAATATTCAAAAAAATAAAATTGTGAGGAGCAATATTTTTCCTCGATATCTACTATAAGTTATATTTAGTAAAATTAGTGCTATGAAAATCAATATGCACAACGGTGCTACAATGTAAACATAATATATAACAACTAAGGTTTCAAATATAAGGTCCGCTACTAAAACTATTTCGCTCTACATATTACTATTTTGGCATCTTCATTTGGTTTCAAAAAAACATCGAATGTGTATCATGCTAGTGATCTTCATAAACATCACAAAAAAATAACTAACTTCCAAGAAGTTAGTTAAACTTCTAAGACCACATATCACTCAATAAAACTATGAAACCATGTTTTAGCTCAAATGCATTGGCCACTCCATAATATTCATGATACTTTAATTCATAAAGGAAACCATAATATATCTCAAGGGCTTCACATGTTGCACAAAATTTCCAAACTATTTCTTGCACCAATTCAACTCCATGATCCTACACATTGCATACATCTTGGCTTGTTCACATAGCTTCTTCAAAAATTTCAACATTGAGTGCAATAGGATGATATATCAAAGGGTTTGAAAGAAACATACATATGACTACAATACTTTACATAGCTAAATGTTGCAAGAGTGGATTTGTACAATGATGATCAAGTATATTATCATATTGAACAACGTTGTGATATGTATTTGTTTCAATAAGAATAAAGTTGAAGATAATATTGAAAGAAATGTATATATACAATGACTTAAGGTCATAGTTCAAGATAATATTGTAAATAAGGGGACACAAGTATTACAATAAGTTCTATTCATTAAAATTAGAACTATAAAGATCAATATGTACAATGACATTACAATGTAAACATAATATATAACAACTAAGGTTTCAAATATAAGTTTGACCACTAAATCCATATCCCTCTACATATAACTATTTTGGCATCTTCATTTGGTTTCACAAAAACATCTAATATGCATTATGCTAGTAATCTCGATCGACATCACAAAAAAGTAACTAACTTCCAAGAAGTTAGTTGAACTTCCACTAAATCCATTTTGCTCTACATATATGTAACTATTTTGGCATCTTCATTTGGTTTCACAAAAACATCTAATTTGTATCATGCTAGTAATCTCGATCGACATCACAAAAAAGTAACTAACTTCCAAGAAGTTAGTTGAACTTCTTGGACCATATATCACTCAATAAAGCTTGGAATTCACGCTTCAGTTCAAATGCATTGGCCACTCCATAATATTGATGGTACTTTAATTCATGCAGGAAACCATAATATAGCTCAAGAGCTTCATAGGTTGCATGAAATTTTCAAACGACTTCTTGTACCAATTCAACTTCATGATCCTGCACATTGCATACATCTTGGCTTTTTTGCATAGCTTCTTCAAAAAATTCACGGCAACTTGTCAAGACATTATTTGAAAAAGCTTCAACATTGTTGTGAAGAAAACCCAACCAATCCGTAGATGTTGAGTCAGTTGTTGATAGAGGTATCTCATGGGTTTGTAGTGAGGTTGTATTGGACTCAGAATCATTGTTTGAAATAGTAATAACATCTTGAGGTGCTCGTGCATTATCCATATCCTGAAACTATAATTCAAAATAGCAATAGTAATATTAAAAATAGTTGTCATTAACAAGGGCATAGGTATTCACTAAGACCCAAACTACAAGCATATTACACACACCATTACGTTCTATTTTGTTTTTCATAATCGACCCTATGAGGTGTGCCACCTAATTGGATTGTGTCATTTTTCATCTAATAGTGTGTAAGGATCCATGATGTAGCAAATAAAGCTTTCATTTCCAATGACACAAGTTGTTGAATCTAACATGACATCTAGCAAGATAAATCAAAATATAAATTCTTGTAAAACTCACCTTTCATAATTGATCCTATGCTTAAATTTGACTACACATTCTAGCATAGCATTTTTTTTAAATATTTTTCAAGCCTAGGCTATCATATTAATAAATGAAATCCCATCATTATTGATTTTTTTTTGTTTAAAGAAAATTAAAGAAAACTATGGTATTAAATTATTATGAAAGATGTAAAAACTAAAATTTCTTTGACGTTTTTTTTGTTTTTAATTTTTACGAATTTTTAAAATTTTCTATTAACTTTTTAAATAAGTCTAAAAGGTTCTATGAATTTTTGTTAACGGTATTCATACAACTGTAGAGTGAAAGTGTGTAACACTTTTAAATGACTATATACAACTATAGACTGAAAATGTACAACCGTTGAATTATGGCATACAACTGTAGAATGAAAGTGTAATGACAACATACATTTCTTACTCTTTTCATCAAAGGGAAAATGTGTGACTGCATGGAACTATGGAAAGAAAATTTAGATTTATTGAATGACAAAATACAGCTATGGAATGAAAGCATACCCTTGTTGAATGGCAACATAAAGTTATTTTTTACTCAATTAAATTTGAAAAAAAATTAACTTATAAAAGCAAGACAAATACTTTCAATTTTACCATGTTCAAATAAAATCAAAATATTATCAATAATTCCTGACCTTTTTTCTATTTCATACTTTGTAAGAAATTTTAGGCAATGAGCAATAGTGCAAAAGGAAGAAGAAAGATAAGAATTGAAATTTTTCATTTCCAATCATATGGATAAATCTTTAACTAAAGAAGACTTCAAACACACAGATGATTGGAGGGATGGAAATAATAACACAAACAACTCCATGAACCAATGATTCTTTATACAAGTACAATTAAATAAAATGATTCATTTTCAATGGTCCAACAACAATGATGGAATATATTTCAACAGTTGTGGGGTCAAATGTGGAGCCAAGTTCGAAAAGGTTTTATATAGAATTTTGCACAGCAAGGTTGGAATCAGTTCACTTTAGATATCGTTATAATCCAAATGACTTTCTCCACCATTGTAATATATGTTTTGCATCAACATTTATAACATTGGAGCTCAACTCTTTCCCTCAAGATTTTAGATATAGTCCACTAAAGTAAAAATCATATTTTATATCCCATTCCATTAATAATTTCACTAATGATAAAATATTGCACACACTAAATTTTTGGGCACAGTCTATTTTTCTATGACTGCACAGAGTTGTACGAGATTAGGCAATTAATTAAATGTCACGCATGTGCCAACAACAGAAATGTTTTAGAATAGAATAAAAGACAACTAAAGAAAACAACACATTCACTGAAAACGTAGCAAGTGAATCACCTCAAGATTTTGTATCACGTTGGTGGATCCTTTCTTTGCCAATGCTCTGGGAGACTTGTATGCAAAAAGGAAAAACATAGACAAGGTACGTGAACTGTTTGGTAGAATTTTGCCTGCTTCTTCTCCACAAAGACTTTAAACACGCAGCCAAATCTCATCCAGTTGAGAGCCATTTAAGGTTGCTTCACATTTATTGCATGCAGTGAAGTTTTGGTGGCCTATTAAATTGCAAGGCAAGCATGAACACTGCAAGAAATGGTGTGGAACAACGCGGACGCACTCGGAGCCATACCTGGTGACATAAGCCAACTTTCAAAATTTGTGTTTCATGTACTTATTCTGGGCTATTTTCAAACTGTGGAGACAGGGATTAGGATGCGTCCATGACTTGGTGTACCGACCTCTTTCATCATGCATAATACAAGGGACTCCTGAGGAAAGTGAAGGGTCAAGTGAAGCCTGAAACTTTTACCATGAACAAAGCTCTCTTGGTGCATAATACTCTTCGTCAATTCGGTAGCGGCAAGCCTGAAACTTTTTACTGGCATCAAACTGGAGGAGAACCCAGTGGGGTTCCCCCACGTAATAGCCTATCGGCTAAATATTTTTTGCCTTCAACTATCCATGGTAGGATAAGAATCCTAGAGGGGTATACTTCATTAATACATTTAAGAGTATTGGAATTGCATTGGAAGGAACATGAAAGCAAAAGGTTAAGACCCTAAATTATCATTGACATTAGTGTGAGCATACGTTTATATCAATGGGCATAGTGTTTCCAACTATTGTAAGAGGGATTTAGGCATTGATTATAACTTAAGACAAGCTTATAAATACTATTGCATGTCTTTCAAAGATATAATAGTATTTATAAACTTGTCTTAAGTTATAATCAATGCCTAAATCCCTCTTATGATAGTTGGTAGCACTATTCCCATTAACTCTCCATATAAATGTAGTTGTCAACACTATTCCCATTAACTCTCCATATAAATGTATGCTCACACTAATGTCAATGATAATTTAGGGTCTTAACCTTTTGATTTCATGTTTCTTCTAATGCAATTCCAATACTCTTATATATTAATGAAGTATACCCCTCTAGGATTCTTATCCTACCATGGATAGCTGAAGACAAAAAATGTTTAGCCGATAGGCTATTACGTGGGGGAACCCCACCGGGTTCTCTAGTCTGACGTCGACAAAAAGTTTCAGGGTTGTTGTTGCTAGATTGATGGAGAGTTCTATGCACGGAGAGAGCTTTGTTCACAGTGAAAGTTTCAGGCTTCACTTGACCCTTCGCTTTCCTCAGGAGTCCAGTGTACTATGCACGGTGAAAGAGGCCAATACACCAAGTCATGGATGCATCTTGATCTCTATCCCCACAATTTGAAAATAGCCCAGAATAAGTACATGAAACACAAATTTCGAAAATTGGCTTATGTCACCAGGTATGGCTCTGAGTGTGCCTACGCCGTTCCACAACATTTCTTGTGGTCTTCATGCTTTCCCTCCAATTTAATAGGCCACCAAAACTTCACTGCATGTAATAAATGTGAAGCAACCTTAAATGGCTCTCAGCTGGATGAGATTTCACTGCGTGTTTAAAGTCTCTATGGCAAAGAAGCAGGCGGAATTCTGCCAAACAGTTCACATACCTTGTCTACATTTTCCCTTTTTGCATACAAGTCTACCAGAGCATTGGCGAAGAAAGGATCCACCACTATGATACAGAATCTTGAGGTGATTCACTTGCTACGTTTTCAGTAAATGTGTTGTTTTTTAGTTGTGTTTTATTCCATTCTAAAACATTTTTGTTGTTGGCACATGCATAACATTTAATTAATTGCTTGATCTCGTACAACTCTGTGCAGTCATAGAAAAATAGATTGTGTCCAAAAATTTAGTGTGTGCAATATTTTATCATTAGTGAAAGTATTAATGGGATGGGCTATAAAATATGATTTGTTCTTGAGTAGACTATATCTGAAATCTTGAGGGAAAGACTTGAGCTCCAATGTTATAAATGTTGATGCAAAACATATATTACAATGGTGGAGAACGTTATTTGCATTATAACGATATCTAGAGTGAACTAATTCCAACCTTGCTATGCAAAATTCTATATAAAACCTTTTCGAGCTTGACTCCACATTTGACCCCACAACTGTTGGAATATATTATGTCATTGTTGTTGGACCATTGAAAATGAATCATTTTACTTAATTGTACTTGTATAAAGAATCATTGGTTTGCGGAGTTGTTTGTGTTATTATTTCCATCCCTCCAATCATTTGTGTGTTTGAAGACTTCTTTAGTTAAAGATTTATCCATGTGATTGGAAATGAAAAATTTCAATTCTTATCTTTCTTCTTCCTTTTGCACTATTGCTTAGTGCCTAAAATTTCTTACAAAGTATGAAATAGAAAAAAGGCTACGAATTATTTATAATATTTTGAATTTATTTGAACATGGTAAAATTGAAAGTATTTGTCTCGCTTTTATAAGTTAAAAGTTTTTCAAATTTAGCTTAGTAAATAATAACTTTATGTTGTCATTCAATAGGGGTATGTTTTCATTCCATAGTTGTATTCTGTCATTCAAAAAATCTAAATTTTCTTTCCATAGTTCCATGTAGTCACACAGTTTCCCTTTGATGAAAAGAGTAAGAAATCTATGTTGTCATTACACTTTCATTCTACAGTTTTATGCCATAATTCAACATATGTACATTTTCATTCTATAGCTGTATATAGTCATTTAAACGTCTTACACTTTCACTCTACAGTTGTATGAATACCGTTAAAGTTTTATTTCATTTAAAAATAGTCCATCAAAACAAAAATTCATAGAACCTCTTAGACTTATTTAAAAAGTTAATAGCAAATTTAAAAAATTCGTAAAAATTAAAAACGAAAAAACGTCAAAGAAATTTTAGTTTTTACATCTTTTATAATAATTAAATACCATAGTTTTCTTTAATTTTCTTAAAATAAAATAAAATTCAATAATGATGGGATTTCATTTATTAATGACAGCCCAGGTTCGAAAAATATTAAAAAAAATGCTATGCTAGAATGCGTAGTCAAATTTAAGCATAGGGTCAATTATGAAAGGTGAATTTTACAAGAATTTATATTTTGATTTATCTTGCTAGATGTCATCTTAGATTCGACAACTTGTGTGGTTGGCAATGAAATTTTTATTTACTACATCATGGATCCTTACACACTATTAGATAAAAAATGACACAATCCAATTAGGTGCAACACCTCATAGGGTCGATTATGAAAAACAAAATAGAACGCAATGGTATGTGTAATATGCTTGTAGTTTGGGTCTTAGTGAATACTTATGCCCTTGTTAATGACAACTATTTTTAATATTAGTATTGCTATTTTGAATTATAGTTTCAGGATATGGCTAATGCATGAGCACCTCAAGATGTTATTACTATTTCAAGCTGTGATTTGGAGTCCAATACAACCTCACCACAAACCCATGAGATACCTCTATCAGCAACTGACTCAACATCTGTGGATTGGTTGGGTTTTCCTCACAACAATGTTGAAGCTTTTTCAAACAATGTCTTGACAAGTTGCCACAATTTTTTTGAAGAAGCTATGCAAACAAGCCAAGATGTATGCGATGTGTAGGATCATGAAGTTGAATTGGTGCAAGAAGTCGTTCGAAAATTTCATGCAACCTATGAAGCTCTTGAGCTATATTATGGTTTCCTGCATGAATTAAAGTACCATCAATATTATGGAGTGGCCAATGCATTTGAACTAAAGCGTGAATTCCAAGCTTTATTGAGTGATATATGGTCCAAGAAGTTCAACTAACTTCTTGGAAGTTAGTTACTTTTTTGTGATGTCGATCGAGATTACTAGCATGATACAAATTAGATGTTTTTGTGAAACCAAATGAAGATGTCAAAATAGTTATATGTAGAGAAAAATGGATTTAGTGGAAGTTCAACTAACTTCTTGGAAGTTAGTTACTTTTTTGTGATGTTGATTAAGATTACTAGCATAATACATATTAGATGTTTTTGTGAAACCAAATGAAGATGCCAAAATAGTTATATGTAGAGCGATATGGATTTAGTGGTCAAACTTATATTTGAAACCTTAGTTGTTATATATTATGTTTACATTGTAATGTCATTGTACATATTGATCTTTATAGTTCTAATTTTAATGAATAGAACTTATTGTAATACTTGTGTCCCCTTATTTTCAATATTATCTTGAACTATGACATTAAGTCATTGTATATAAACATTTCTTTCAATATTATCTTCAACTTTATTCTTATTGAAACAAATATATATCACAACGTTGTTCAATATGATAATATATTTGATCATCATTGTACAAATCCACTCTTGCAACATTTAGCTATGTAAAGTATCGTAGTCATATGTATGTTTCTTTCAAACCCTTTGATATATCATCATGTTGCACTCAATGTTGAAATTTTTGAAGAAGCTATGTGAACAAGCCAAGATGTATGCAATGTGTAGGATCATGGAGTTGAATTGGTGCAAGAAATAGTTTGGAAATTTTGTGCAACATGTGAAGCCCTTGAGCTATATTATGGTTTCCTTTATGAATTAAAGTATCGTGAATATTATGGAGTGGCCAATGCATTTGAGCTAAAACATGGTTTCATAGTTTTATTGAGTGATATATGGTCTTAGAAGTTTAACTAACTTCTTGGAAGTTAGTTATTTTTTGTGATGTTTATGAAGATCACTAGCATGATACACATTAGATGTTTTTTTGAAACCAAATGAAGATGCCAAAATAGTAATATGTAGAGCGAAATGGTTTTAGTAGCGGACCTTATATTTGAAACCTTAGTTGTTATATATTATGTTTACATTGTAGCATCGTTGTGCATATTGATCTTCATAGCACTAAGTTTACTAAATTTAACTTATAGTACATATTGAGGAAAAATATTGCTCCTCACAATTTTTTTTCTTTTGAATATTACGTACTTCAACACTTGTGTATTCTTATTCTCAACAATATGTTGAGGTATATGTTTTCCAAAACAAGAACATACGACAATTATATGCAAACACTATCTTACATGTAATATAATTTTGCAGGGTTAGTCAACTTCCATAGACCATGGGTACAATATTAACCACATATGTGATTAAACTTATCCACGATGGGAATCAGGGTTTGAACCTAATGTGCAAATTTTGTCTATTTCAAACTTCATACATGGCCATAAATGCAACAACCGCTACAAGGTAGAAATATCTGATGGGGCCTACAAACAAAAAGCATCTTTACCTCAAAAATATAATCATTACATAACCTATGGTAAAATTATAGTTGGATTGATAATACAGAAGACAAAATATAATTGTCCCAGATCGAGTGGGTCTCGGTGAGTAAAGGAATCCAAAAAGAAAATAATTATTAAATTTTTAGCTTGTTCCTTATATTACTAATTCTTACTCTTGTGTTGCAAATGTATAGGTGGATTGTCATTGTGAACCTTGAGATTGTTTCTACAAACCAGGATATAATCGGTGAACCTACTTCACTTTATATGGATCAAGAGCACCATATAGAATAGGCAATGGAAAATTCCTCGGATCCACATGTGGAACCTGAGACAATTAGTACTTCTAGCGTATCAACTCCTGCGAGAAGATTATATGGTGTAAATCCTTCTAGGAGTAGAATGGAAGCACTAGTCACAATTATGCCTATTAAAAGTTTGAACCCTTTTCAACCAAGATGGATTATCAAAGGTCGTGTGACTGCCAAAAAGGATATTCTCTAGTACAATACCCAAAAAGGTATTGCTCAATTTTTTACCTTTGACATCATTGGCGCAGAAGCGACTGAAACATGTGTCACTTGTTTCAATGAAGTTGTTGATCTTCATTATCAAAATATTAATATTGGAAAATCCTATACATTATCCCGTGGTGTAGTAAAGGCTGCTAATAAGCTTTACAAGTTAAATAGTGGGCTGGAAATTTTCTTGTCGGTAGAGTCAAAGGTCACTCTTTGTGAAGATGACCATTCTATTCCAAAACACCTATTCTCATTTACACCTATCAGCGAACTTGCAAAGAAGAGTAGCAATTCAACTGTTGATGTTATTGGAGTTGTCACTTGTGTTAGTCCAAGCTCCACAATTAGGAGAAGAGATGGGATAGAGGTTCTAAGGCGCACGATATCCTTGTTGGACATTTCCAAGGCAACTATAGATATAACTTTATGGGGCACGATAGCAAAGAAGGTGGTCTTCTTCAACAAAAGTATCAGCTACAAAAAACAACTATTCTCGCTATTAAAAATGGACGAGCCTGCGAGTACAGAGGAAAGGTTATGAGCACATCAAGCAATACAAATTTATTTATAGACCTTGACATACAAGAGACAAAACAACTACAAACTTGGTTCAAACAAAGTGGGGCTAATATTCTATCACCTTCAACAATGTTATACTCTCTACAATTTGAGGATAGCATAGAAAGGGATACTCAATAGGTAATTAGAGACGTGTTGAACAAAACAATACTTGTTTACCTTGACATGTAGAAATGAAACATACAATGATGAAGAACATTTGAAGGAAACTATTACAAAGGTTGAGCAAGTTGACTTCACTGCAGAGAGCAACATCTTACTTTCCAAGATCAAAGAAATGTCCAGTAACAAGAATGACCAACCATATTATGAATAGATTGTATTATAAGATAGTAGTATAGTTGATGGTTTTGTTCAGGTGACAAAATGTATTCAAATTCTCCAACCACATGTGTCATGTCTACCTACAAATAGAAATATGTAGGCTGCTAAATTTACATTTTCCAACACATGTTATGTATATCACTCTTATAAAATTATAGTTGATGGTTTTGTTCAAGCGAAAAAATGTATTCAAATCTCCAACCACATGTGTCATGTCTACCTACAAATAGAAATGTGTAAGTTGCTAAGTTTACATTTTCCAACACATGTCATGTATATGACTCTTATAATATTATAATTCTACTCCCTTCAATAATGTGTGTTCCAATTATAACTGTAAAAGTAATTTCTCAGTAAAACAAATCTAACAATGTGTATGTGTTTTCTTATGTCTATATATATGTGGAACCTACTTCTTCTAGCATTGCAGGACTTGCTTATTTTGACATGATGTAATCTACATCTTAAAACTACACTTTAATAGATATTAGTTCTAAAAATTATGCCTTGAATATGTCATTTTTTATTTTCTATTTTTTGTTTTGACACATATATATGAATTTTAATTATTTTTCCTTGATGCTGTTGTGTTTCTTAATTAAGAAATTGTATTCTTTTACCTTAATATACCTTCTTGCAATTTTATTGAATTGTGTGAAGAACATTATTAGGATAATTGTCCATTATATATATGTATGTGTGTGCGTGTGTTTGTTTAGGTGTATAAATATCCAAAATGTACTTCTTTCAGCATTGTAAGCTTTCCATATGTTGTGTTGATGCCACATATAGTTGTTTAAGTGTGTTTATGCTTCTTTTATTACTAATTCAGCCTTACATTCCCACAGTACAGATGGTGGACCCCTGCCCCGAAACAAGTCAAGCTCGCTTGCAACAACTAGAGATTAAAAGACAACAAACTCGAAAAAGCAATCAAGATTACTATGCTCGACATAAAGAAGCAATAGCCACCCGAAGGTGGATAAAAAAGTTGCACCCCAGCCAAATCGACCCCCATCAAATAGAAGCATGAAGGCTACGAGATCGTGAGAGAAGCCACAATTACTATGCTCATCATAGAGAGGAAATAACTGCAAAGAAATGCATTAAACATTTAGAGAAACAAACATGGAAAGCTCAACATATGCAAACATAACAACACATAGAAGATCGAACATCATTCAACAAAACTACTAGCATCATAAAAACAATGAAAAGATTTTGACAAAAGATAGATGTGCTATCCAATA
>VDFB02315446.1:0-12623 GCA_007258455.2 Sequoia sempervirens | reverse complement strand
ACACTAGAGAAACCTAATCATTCTCTATGTCTCCCAATCCTTGCAAGATACACTATTCCAATATAGTCTCTTATTAGTTGTAAGAGTAAAAAACTTATGATTGATTTTAAATATATCTAAGAAATTACCCTCCATAAGAGCCCAAGAATTTTGGTATGTGGCAATTGATCATTCTATACTGTACACTCTTCATGTATCCTCGCTAGGGTCCAGGGTTGGGTCGGGCCTCGGCCGGGGGTTCGGGGGTGGCAACCCCCAAGAAAAAAAAATTACCATTTTTTTCGTGTCATCACTGAAAAAGAAAAAAATTGACTTTGTAAAACCCTAATTTTTGAAGCTTCTAAAAAGCTTATTAGAAGTTGTTGGGATGAGAGTTACAGTATGATGAAAAGGAGATTATTCATGAGATTGTAATAAGTTTTTCAGTGGATAATAAAACCATTGGATGGTTGCAGTTTTGTGGATGTAGCCCATCTTGGGTGAACCACGTTAAATTCTCTATGTTATTTTTTCTGTGTGTTTTATTCCTCTATTTTATTGATCAAATATGCATTTAATTGTTAGATATTTTCCTACTAACCCTAACAAAGAATTGATTGAAGTTACTAGAAAATGGATAAACCAGTAGAATTCTTCTTCACTTAAGGAATATGTGAATTATTAACAAGCCACATCCGCATATGGGAATACAATACATTGGTGGTGAAAAAAGTGGGACAACTAGAGGGGCTTGATATGGAATGACTGTACAAGAACTTTAGGTGAGGCTAATCAATTTGTACATCCTCTTCCTTAATTTATTCCTCCCATCTTTGTAGTTCATCCATTTCAAGTATAGAGCTACATATATCTCCTATTGTGCTTCTTTGGCTGATCTTCTACAAGTTTTTATCCATCTTGACCTATAGGTTGTTTAGACTCAGTCTTAGGAACATATTTAATAGTCTTCTCTCTTTTGAGGGCTTATCTCATTGTAGTAGAAATGATAGATCTTCCATTGAGGACAAACCAACCATACATTCTCTTTACTATTGTTATAATTCTTCTAGTATTTTGATGACACTCTACAAAGAGGGATGCTCCAATGTTTCTTTTGAGGAATATGGGGAAGTGGTTTGTGCTAGTTGATTCAAAAAAGACTTGTTAACTTAAGAGAGCATCATAGAAACCACCTCCTTAGGAATATTAGAAAGGTGAGAGATGAAGGATTGTGGAAGGTCAAGTGAAGTGGTCCAGGAAGGGAGATAGAAGAAATAGTGGAGAAAATGGTGGAAATGTGAATTAGGGGGGAGGAATAGAGGATGTCAAAGGGAAAGAAGTTGGAGAATGGGATAAATCAATGGAGATTAGAGCAATAGAAAGAGTGGGAATAAAGGCATGGTGATATCCACTAAGATATCAATAGGAGGGGTGAAGAAAGGATAAAAGTCCAAGGATAGTGGATGTGAGAGAAGATATGGATATGGGTGGAGAAGATGAAGGTACAAAGGTGCAAGGGGTAGGTGAAGGAGGAGAATCCTTCTGATCTTCTTCTATTAGCTCTAGATATACTAGATCCTAGTCATTTTAGTTTTTTTGATTGGGGCTTACTCCCTTTCGAGGTACTATCCATCCTCTTATACACTCTTTTCTTTCTAGTGGGTTGTTTTTCCTCTTTTGCCTTCTTAGCCTTACCTTTAGCCTTGGAAGGAGTTTGCACTTCCTTCTCTGTAGGTTCCTCACTTTTCTCAATTTGTTCCTCAATATTCTCCTCGTCACTATAGGATTCCTCTACTTCTTCAACCTTTTCATAGATCTTCATTCATCTAGCCATCACATATGGTTTACAAAAATATAGATATGCATTCTTCTAATCATTGCATTCATCTAGTAGTACTTTCATTTTCATTCTAGATCCACATATCTAAATTTTATTCTAGTACTAGAGGTTTGTAGAAACTATCATTCTACTTGACAAAAAAAGGCCCTAAATGGATGTCAATCTCAAGAAAAGTATGTCAACTTATTTTAGTACTACAATTGAGTACAAACCATATGATCTATATGGATCTGTACAAATGTATGAATGAAAATGGCAATAGGGGTAGAAAAAACTTGTAATGGTAGTCTCCAATTTTTATGATTTGACAATCAATCCTAGGGTTTTGGGGCCTTTTGGATGTGATCTCAAGGCCTATCTTGGCCCAAAATGCTCTCAAATATCAACTACCTCATGGATCTAATAGCCTCTTCCCAACTTCAAGCCCTTGTAGATTTGGCCTCACAAGTCCAATTTAAATAAAATGAAATATAAAATGGACTTTCTTAGACAGTCTTAACTCAATGGTGAGATTTTATTTACACCAAAATACACCAAAATTAACTTTCAATATAAAGACACAAGAGAAAACACCAAAATTTGGTATTTCTATCTTTTTCTCTTATTCTCCATGCCATCATATGATGAAAGATAAGATAATACTTGTATTTTCAATATCCAAAAATAATTTCAATCTAGAAATAGATCATGCAAAAAATTACTCTCAAATATGAGAAGTAGTTTGTAGATCTAAAGCTCTGATACCATGTAGCAATTGAAAATTAGCTCACACCCTAGAATAACTTGGAAAATAAAAGATAAAATTCCAAAAGAGATTATGGCACAATGATATCTTTACTAATATATCATGATACAAATATAGACAAGCCTTGCTTAAATAATCAAGATGAGAGATATGATTAGACAAGATAAACACATGTGTCTTAATCTTATAGCATGTGACATATATTAATAATTATTAAATGACCTATGACACAAGAATTAAATTCAATAAGATAATATAATATCTAAATGATAACTAATACATATAGAAAGATTCCAAGGACTTAAGTAAACTTAAAATTTTAATAGGACCTACTACTAAACAAGTTAAATAAAACACTATATTCACACCAACATATTTCACAAATAAATCCTTGGTCTAGTACTCATTTTGTATACACTAATTCATGTGGGTCCCAACCATTATAATAAAATGACTAATGCCTTTAGTTCCTAGGAAATGGGAAAATACCTTAAATGTATGTAAAGTCAAATGTAGCCAACATCGTAGTACTAAACTTCCCTCAAGAATCCATATAAAATTTAATATCAAGATTCTTAGGAGAATATATAAATACATAAAAAATATCTAATTATATCAAGCATCCAACTACACCTTCCAAGAGTGTTGTAGACACATAAAATATAACTAAGATTTACAAGGTTAATGAAAACCTAATCCTAATATTTTCCCAATAATGTGTATTTTTCTATAAGAATGTGACTATATACAAAACCCTTAAAAAAATGATTATTATGAAATCATGAACTAACTAACTTCTTTAAAAAGCATGTCAAATTTACAACACATTATTAACACTTGCCAAGTGGCCAAGGATTTCTTATCAATGTAACTCATTATTTAATTCCTTATATAATTAAATTACCAAGGTTCCAAATCAATATTCTGTTTCACATGTTTCTCTAAGAAAATCAATTTTCTCATTACATATTTTTTAAAGATACATGCATGAAATATAATTTATAAACATTTAATCAATACCTAAAATTTGGATTAAAAAAATGTTTTACAAGGAATTGTGAGGAATAGAACAACTAATCCTAATAATTTCCCAATTTCCATTATGAACAGAGATAAAGCATTTAAAAGAATTGTTGCATCAATATTTTAAAATTAATATTATTAGATGATTTTAAAAAATGACAAAAAATAACTTATTTAAAATGTAAGAATATTTGTTTTGATTAGATTAAGGATGGGAAGGGCTAATTCCCATTACAAAATGACCATAGAGGCCCAATGAGGGGGATCAAGAGAAATGATCCATCCAAAAAGCATAAAGGAAACAACTAACAAACTAGCAAGAACAATAAACACAAAACACAAGACAAAATTGGAAGGAAACCAAACTAGCTATTGGTCTCCCAGAAGACGAAGGCCACAAATGGTGTGTCAGTCCTTAGCCAGGAAGTGGATTTTCTCATCAAAGGTTAGGGGACCCTTACATGAAGATAGGATGTCCTTAGCACTGGTCAGAGCAAGCCTTCCCTCTGTCTTACCTTTTTTCTTTGAATGCCCAGCATCATAACCAATCTTTGCTATCCTTTGACCTTGACTGTCATGTAGTTCTTGATAAAGAACTTGTATATGGACCATGGTGTTCTTCACAATATCCTTACTATTATCCACAATTTCTTGGAGACACTTCAAATTTTAATCCTAATTATAGTGCATAGTGGTAGTTTCTTGTTGCAACTTAACCTTATCATCCTTTATCCCCACCAGAGCTCTGAGCTCATTCACCTCACTCTCCCAATTCACTCATTTTTCAAAGGACTTAGTGAGGTAGGATTAAAAATTACAATTCTCACCATTAGTGAGCAAGGTCAGGGAATGAAACATTCTTTTTAGGGTTAGAGTGGAGTCCTCGGTAATAGGGTTTTACCATATGCCCTATTAATTCCATGAGTATTGGGTGGAGTCTCCACAAGGCCACATTTAGAAATGGGACCTTCTAATGGAATGGCAAGGTTTCTAATGATCATGGTTTTCTTTTTAACAAAGGCTAGGGAGGGAGAAAGAGTGTCCTGGTTGTGGAAAAGAAAAGAAATTAACCCATAATGGATGGGAAGGATTTTTCTCTAACCTTGAATAGCCTTGATAGACTATTCCAGAGATGAGAGGACCCAAAAATAAAAGTTCATTTTGAAATTATATCTAAAATAATTTAACATGGGAAAGAGGTGGGCATGAGACCAATAAAAGTGACCCTCTAGAGTGGCATACCTTATTAACACATCTACCATCTTGCTCCACACCCTGGGAAGGTCAGCCATGTTGAAACTATCTTACAACCAGTTAACCTTCTCACCCTCCTTCAGGAACCTATCCATGTCCTTCTAGTAATTCCCCTTTGGATTCCTAGGAATGCAAACTTCATCCAAGGAAAGCCTAGTGACCTCTACAATCAACTCCATATTCACATGAAAGGAGCACGTACCAATGGTGACTTTACCCTCATTCTAAGAGTTAGAAAATTTAGTCAATAGATTGGGGTCATGCCCCACCATACCCTCAAAAAATGAGGCCAATTTACCACATAGGAGAATAGTCCAAACATCAATGTCATTTTTCTACACCTCACAGGGGTAGGTTCATCCTACACAAAATAACCACCCATTTTCGTAATCAACTGAACAAGAGACATAATGCTATAGAAATTACCAGAAGAATACCAAAAGAAAGAATGAAAGAGCTTATGAAAATACTTCCCAAAGGAGATGGAATGCCATAAATTCCAAATGTGCTATTTTTCAAAAGGAACTAGCAAGAAATCTAGCTTGTGATCAATGGTGTTGTACTTTGACATCATCAAAAATTAAGTTGCACACATGTCTGGGATAAGAGAGATATTATACCATATTTTAATTTTAGAAGTGAAGGTACCTAATTTGGAAAGGGTGTTTCCTACTTTATTACCATTTCTATACACATGTGTAGATCTACAACTTGTAGTATTCATCATGAGATTTTGTGTTGATAAGATAGGGTCCCTAAGGGGCTAGCAAGGTTTGGCCATCTTAGTCAACAACATTATGGTATTACGGGAGTTTCCCTCAATAACCAAGTTGGAAATACCTACACATGTGGAAATTCTAATACCATGGTAGGCCACCTCCATCTCTGCAAAATTGGAGGTTTGAACTCCAATATTAACTACATATGCCAAGAACATTTTCTCATTATAGTCTCTAATGACAGCACCCCCACCCGCTCGACTCAGGTTCCTTTGGCTGAGAAAGTAAGTATATTTGTTCATGTAATGGAATAATCATTTGGTGAAAAAGGAAGGTCATATATGATTGTAAAGGAAAATAAGCTTTCCTTGAGCTTAATCTCTAATAATTTAATAAAATTTATATACATATAGGCATACATTAATTAAGACTAAAATTTGAGATTTGTGGATAATTTAGAATTAAATTTTGTTTTAGGACACTTATCTTGATGTCCAAAGATGAATGAATCTGATGAATATTCTACAACATTATTTTTCTTAGATTTGGAAATTTCTACTTATTTATATATAACCTTATGCTCTATGCAAAACATTTTTCTCTAATTGGGTCAATTTTGTTCCTTGGATCATCTCCAATTCCATTAATATATTCTCTACCATAAATGGATTTGATCTCACTATTTTTTTCTTGAGCATACTCTTTGATTTATTAAATTCCCCTTAATTTACTCCACTATTAGGATTGGTAGAATTTATGAATAATTTTAAAGGGTTTGCTAAACATAAATAGGAAATTTATCCTAGTTTAAGCCCGCCAAAAATATTAGATTTATGGTTGTGTCAAAAATTGAAAACAAAAATTAGTTGTACAAGTTATCCGAGGATAATTATGTAGATGTTAGTTCCTTTTAGTTCATGAGTATAGGTATTACACTAATGATTGATCCTTAGGATGAGATGGGATGTTATTTAGATATAATATGGTCTCATTTATGTGAAATAAATTTAAATCAATACCTTTGAATACTGACTTATCATCGATTTTCACCAACACACATATATCTAGTCAATTCATAATGACTACTAGAATGGGAGGGATTTAACCAAATTTAAATTGAAGTTTTATAAATGTAGAGGTTAGATCAAAAAATGTAGGATCAAACTCACTCCCAGAAAATAAAATAGTGGAGAGCTATAAATTATGTTTGGAATGAATGTCATAGAATGGTATGTGTAGAAACATAGGGGACCAACAACCTTCCACCACTACTTTTTGTCCAACTAAGACATAAAAGTCACATTGTAATGTGCACACATTTTATTCAAGATAAAAGAAGACTATGTAGAGGTTGAGCTCATATGAACTCAACCTATCAACACTTCACAATAGACCACAAGCCAATGAAAGCATGCAAACACTAAAAAACCTACCATGACATCTATGAGGTAGGTTTCATCAAATTTTTAGGGTAAAAAATAAATTTAATAGAAAGAGAAATTTTTCTAGTTCAACTTTTTGTAATCTTTAGGAATTCAACCTCCCCCACAAATTCATGAAAAGCTTAATTCACTAAAAATATGGTGAAGAATAATCATAGAAATCTCCTCCAAAAATACCTCGACATCCTCTTGAGGTCAACGAGGATAATAGGTAAAAAGGGATATTAACTCATTCTTTGTGATGAATGTGATTTGAGAGAGGAAAATGGTAGCCATAAATTGTCTTAAACCTTCCTTCAAGAGTAAAGTAATACATAGTGTGAAAACTTACTAGAGCATAGGGCATGGGCTGCTTTTCCCTATCAAAACCATTTTGAAGCCAAACATTTTTTTTTCCATTTTCAAAGAATTTATCTCTAAACTTATAGTATTTTCTATTACTAAATTTGGACAATCTGATTCCTCTACACTTTAGCCCCATAGCTTCCATTATAAGGCTATCCATCACTTCAAATTGGATGCCACCAATTGTGACCTTACCTTATGTCTAGGAGTTACAAAATTTTGAGGTGAGAACATCATCATAATGTTGCATGGCTTGGAAGAAGGGATTTATGTGAGCATCCTCAAAAAATTTCTAGAGCTCAACTTTTTTAAAGAGGGATACATATGAGGGGTTTAGATCTTTTCCTTGGCCCTCCCATACTTCTAGTAGAAATGTTACTTAGAAGACAATGAAACTCACATAGAGTGATAGGGTCCCATATAATTCCAAGTCTTTCATTAGATAAAACTTCTTTTATATTATTTGGGATACTATGAAATCTCCAAAATACCTTGTCAAGGAATGAAATGCCTTTGTTTTCTACAAAATCATCTACCATATTACCTTCCCTATAGGTGTGGGATATCTTGCATTGAATAAAACTACCAATTAGATCTTTGCAATATTTCATCATGTCTGCAATTGTCTATGGCATAGTAAACCTACCTTTCAAGATGACAATGAGCATAAAACCTCTACAATGGTAACTTTATTATAGCCTTTTTCTTTTAGTTTTTTAACTCCCCATCATACCCTTGTAGCTTCTATGTAATTACTAGAACAAATTCCAAGGATTTTGGAATAAGCTTCTATGAGAACACCCTTATGGTTTCTTTTCACAACTCCCATAGTAGCCATGCTCATGTTACCTTTAGAACATTCATCAAAGTTAAGTTTAACCCAACCTTCCTCAAGGGGGGTCCACTTGAAATCTCTCCTATAGAGGAATTTGGCCCAATTTATTTGAGTTAAATAATGCTTGATACCCCTGTTGTGTAGAAAAATGTAACCCTTTACATTTTCTCAGTTTGTTTGGGCCCTCCTAATTTAATTTTGACTTAATTGTTCCTTAATTTAGGGTTGTAAAATGTTTTTATTTAAACTTTCACATTTATTTAGGGATTCCTTAATTAATTGAGCTTAACTTGGCCCTAATAAGCCCTATAATTCATTTACAAGCCCATTAAGTTATATTTTTTGAAGGGGAAACCCGACATTAATTAATGCCCATACCTAACACTTCACATTAAGCAATGTGTGTTTTAGGAATGAGGGCCTAGGATGGAGAATGAGTCCTCCATAAGACCTTGAACCCATTTTTAAATGTGCTTTTGGTGTTATTTTTATGATCCTAAATTTAAATTTCAAAGGTCGGCTTCTAATGTTTGAATTTTGAGAAATTAAGGAAAAATATCTATAAATACAAGGTTATTTTATCAAATTAACATTATATTTCAAGAGAACAATTGAGAGATATTTCATAAGAGAAAATATTATTGTCAAGAGCATTCAAGAGAAGATTTATCAAGAATTTTTTGTAGCATTCAATATCCAATCATCATGTCAAAGTCTTTTGCAATTATGCATGTTTTTGGATCTAACATTGTGATGTAGGTTTCAAGATCCAAGTATAAAGATCCACATCCACTAAAGCCATGTCATGCATGATCCACATCAATATTTCATATTTTTAAAGGTTCATTCAAGGGTTTGGTGAGTTGCAACATTGAGTTGTTCATTCATCAGTCCTTTCAAGTTATTTCATTTTATTCCAAAGTTTAATTACTGAAATAGAGTTTAACCAAGGGAAACACCCATTCACCCCAAAAAAAACATTTTTCCCTCTCTCTTTGTGTGTTGCAGATTTGCAAGTTCATAAGTTGAAGAAAATTTGAAAATCTCAAAGTTGTAAATTTACAAAGTTGCATTTGTTGTTAGCTTTGTTGTCATCTCATGAAAACTCAGATCCCAGATTTATTTCCAACTGCCTGACTGTGAAACTCAGAGAATTTGGAACTACAAACACAGGAGTAGAGGACCGAGAAATCAATATTGGAAAGGTGAACAAGGACCCATTTTCCAATGGGAAAATGAGTCTCGATACAACTTCTGAAAAATAGTGTTTTTTGAGAGGTACACAACATTTTTCATTCTCAAATCTACTATAAGCTTTACTATTTTTGTTAGTATTATATTTTATTTGCAAAATCTACTTTTTACATGACATGAATGAGTGTATTTGGTATTTTTTAATCTTTCTCCCAAAACCCTTGGTCATTCTTTTCTGTGAAAAGGTTATATCAGGGACACTTTGCAATTGTTTTTGAGATAAGTTTTAAGTGTTCTCCACTCATCTGATTTTCATGAAATAAATTGTGTCTATTAGATCTATGCTTAATCTACTCAGATTTGGTCTTAAATTTAAGTTTTGAGATGATTTTCTATTTTATTTTCATCTCCTAATAGTTTTGTTTAGTCCACACACTCATAAAGGGAATTGCAATATTCCTCAAAGAATTCACTCACCTAAGGGTTGAAAGTGGATTTTATCTTGAGGGATATCATTTCCTGAATGAAAGAGAAGAATAGGTAGGTTCATTCACCCCATTTTTCCATTTCCATTTATAGTAAGTTTGGTGAAACATTCCAATTTTAGTATAAAACCCTATGTGTTTGAACCTAAACCTTATTTTTCTATGTTTCAACCCCATAATTGTTTAATGTTGATTCCTCGTAAGAAGCTAACACTTTGGAGAAACAATAATTGGCCATATTTATATTTTCTTGCAATTGTTCCTTCATCAACACAAAAACCTCTATATTGTTTCTTTCTGGTCCCTAATTTTATTTTATTTTTGTTCCTTCCATAGACTCTAAGAAATGAAGGGGACAATTTATCTCCACAGGTCGAACATGATGGGATGAGAGAACAGGTAATTATTCCATATATTAAAAAGATACTTAAGAGGTGAGGGGAAAACATAATCGGCCAAAAAGGACTTTAGAACATTGTTCCAGACTTTAGTCAAGAAGGAGAAATTTATGAATAGGTGATCTATACTCTCAACTTCTTCCAAAAATAATGAACATCTATTTATAAATTGTAAACCATGCCTATTGAGGTTATCAATGGTAAGAATATTATCATGAATAAAAATCCACCAAAATTAGTCAATTTTTGGAATAATTTTAGGATTCCAAACCTCCAACTAGTTGAATTCACTATGAGGGATGAGTGACTCTTCCAACATGATATAATTTGATCTAGTTGTGAAGAGGTGATATGGATTTATTCACCATATCCATTTGTCCACCTTGTCTTAGGAAAAGAAAGTACAATCACCTATCTGATTTCTTAAATTTTTCACAAGCTCTTGATCCCTTTGTTGACTACCTCCTCTCAAGATATTGCCAGCATTGATTTGATCTTCAAAAAATTTCCATTTTGGACAAGCACCTCTCTAGTATATATAGTTAATGAAGAATTCACAATTGGCCTAAATTAGAATTTATTTAATATAATTGAATTGAATGAAAGATGAGAAACCATGACCTTTATTCCAAGTGTCCTCCCAAAAACTAGTTTTCAAATTTTTGCACATTCTTCTTATGATCCCCTATCTGATGATGTTTCTTATTTTAACCTAATTTTTCTATAAAATTCATCCATTCAAGAACTGATAGAATAGAAAGATCCTCGGGTCCTCATTATAAAGGTATTTAGCTTTCAATAAGACAATCTGTTATTTTCATCTTGAAGGATGTTCCATCTTATTTTTGTCTAGGAGGGCTTTGTTCAAAAATTTTAGCCTTTTGATACCTAGGCCTCCAACATATTTAGGCATTCAACCCTTATGCTAGCTAACCAAGGAAATATTGGACTTTTCTTTCTTTCATTTCAAGAGGAAATTCCTCTATATTTTCTCAATTTTACATGCTATGAAATAAGGTATTTTGAATAGGCATAGAAAATAGGTTGGGATGTTTTTGAGGGAGGATTTAAGGAGTTGAAGTTTGAAATCTTGACTAAGGATATTTATCTTCCAACCATCTCATTTCTTTTGTATTCTTTCAATAATCCTAATTTTAGTCAGAGTTTGGGGAGTTTCTAAAATTAGAGGTAACCCAAGGTAAGATGCCAAAAGAATAGTTGATTGGCATCCTACAATCCTTGTAACTCTATCCTTAACCAATTGATCAGTATTGAAGAAGTAAAGCTTACTCTTCATGTAGTTAATGAGTTGTCTTGAGGCACAAGCATACCTCTCTCATGTTTTCTTCCAATTGGTTTCTTCCATCACTGAGGGTTTTCCAAATAAAATAGTGTCATCTACAAAATTTTGGTAAGAGGTTGGATGTAATGAAGAAGTTTCCCTTACCCCTTTAAGAAGTCTAAGGTGAAGTATTTTTGAAAAATTCCTCCCAAGCACTTTAGCCACCATTATGAATAAATAAGGAGAGGGATGGTTACCCTAGTGAAAGCCCCTCCCACTACAAAATGAACCCCTAGGAGCCTCATACACTAGAACAAATAATTTAAGAGTTATGACACAACCTTTAATCTGATTCAAAATCCTTCCTTTAAACCCATAATTTTGCAAGACAACCATTAGAAACTACCAATAAACTGTCATAAGACTTGAATATGTCCAAATTGAGGGACATGGTAAGATTTTTGATGTACTCCATAGAATGGATATATTCATGAGTAATTAAAGATGCATCAAGAATCTTTCTACCAATAATGAAACCTTTTTGATTGGGTGAAATCATAATTGTAATCGTTAAACAAAAGTTTTAACCTAGATAATTACAACAATAATGCCACATTCCTTCAACTTGAAAAGATGAAGATTAATCACCTTAGGATTAATGAAAGTAACAAGTAAGGTTGTCACATGGGTTATGGTTATTACTGGATGTTAGTTTTCATGTTTAGCTTTCTAGGATTTGTTAGATTTTTGAATTTAAATTTTAAGGTGATGAGTTGTCATAAGAGTTTAGGGAATGAGGATTGAACAAGTGGATTTTTTCAAGCTAACTTATGGACTAGTTTATTTTGTTTATTTTTTAATCCTATCATCTGTTGTATCCTATGTACAAAATATCTTATTGAACAATGGGGACTAATTTGACATGACTAAGGGAGTAAAGATGTAATAATTTAAAGGAGTTGCTTTTAAAGATAGGGATGGATTTGTTATGACAAAGGACATGAGCCATAATAATTTTTTTAAAAATGTGTATTAAAGATTTTGTCCTAAATGGTTATTGGCATAATGGTGGGGAGGCATGC
>VDFB02315445.1:0-23218 GCA_007258455.2 Sequoia sempervirens | reverse complement strand
AAAATCACTCTCAAATATGAGAAGTAGTTTGTAGATCTAAAGCTCTGATACCATGTAGCAGTTGAAAATTATCTCACACCCTAAAATAACTTGGAAAATAAAAGATAAAATTCCAAAAGAGATTATGGCATGATGATATCTTTGCTAATATATCATGATACAAATATAGACAAGCCTTGCTTAAATAATCAAGATGAGAGATATGATTAGACAAGATAAACACATGTGTCTTAATCTTATAACATGTGACAAATAAATAAATAATTATTAAATGACCTATGACACAAGAATTAAATTCAATAAGAT
The DNA here is from genome assembly GCA_007258455.2 of Sequoia sempervirens. Classification (NCBI taxonomy): domain Eukaryota; kingdom Viridiplantae; phylum Streptophyta; class Pinopsida; order Cupressales; family Cupressaceae; genus Sequoia; species Sequoia sempervirens. The sequence continues at coordinate 22,912 of VDFB02315445.1, read as the reverse complement.
TATATAATATCTAAATTATAACTAATACATATAGAAAGATTCCAAGGACTTAAGTAAACTTAAAATTTTAATAGGACCTACTACTAAACAAGTTAACTAAAATATTATATTCACACCAACATATTTCACAAATAAATCCTTGGTCTAGTACTCATTTTGTATACACTAATTCATGTGGGTCCCAACCATTATAATAAAATGACTAATGCCTTTAGTTCCTAGGAAATGGGAAAATACCCTAAATGTATGTAAAGTCAAATGAAGCCAACATCGTAGTACTAAACTTCCCTCAAGAATCCATATAAAATTTAATATCAATATTCTTAGGAGAATATATAAATACATAAAAAATATGTAATTATATCAAGCATCCAACTACACCTTCCAAGAGTGTTGTAGAGACATAAAATATAACTAAGATTTATGAGGTTAATGAAAACCTAATCCTAATATTTTCCCAATAATGTGTATTTTTCTATAAGAATGTGACTATATACAAAACCCTTAAAAAAATGATTATTATGAAATCATGAACTAACTAACTTCTTTAAAAAGCATGTCAAATTTACAACACATTATTAACACTTGCCAAGTGGCCAAGGATTTCTTATCAATGTAACTCATTATTTAATTCCTTATATAATTAAATTACCAAGGTTCCAAATCAATATTCTGTTTCACATGTTTCTCTAAGAAAATCAATTTTCTCATTACATATTTTTTAAAGATACATGCATGAAATATAATTTATAAACATTTAATCAATACCTAAAATTTGGAATAAAAAAATGTTTTACAAGGAATTGTGAGGAATAGAACAACTAATCCTAATAATTTCCCAATTTCCATTATGAACAGAGATAAAGCATTTAAAAGAATTGTTGCATCAATATTTTAAAATTAATATTATTAGATGATTTTAAAAAATGACAAAAAATAACTTATTTAAAATGTAAGAATATTTGTTTTGATTAGATTAAGGATGGGAAGGGCTAATTCCCATTACAAAATGACCATAGAGGCCCAATGAGGGGGATCAAGAGAAATGATCCATCCAAAAAGCATAAAGGAAACAACTAACAAACTAGCAAGAACAATAAACACAAAACACAAGACAAAATTGGAAGGAAACCAAACTAGCTATTGGTCTCCCAGAAGATGAAGGCCACAAATGGTGCGTCAGTCCTTAGCCAGGAAGTGGATTTTCTCATCAAAGGTTAGGGGACCCTTACATGAAGATAGGATGTCCTTAGCACTGGTCAGAGCAAGCCTTCCCTCTGTCTTACCTTTTTTCTTTGAATGCCCAGCATCATAACCAATCTTTGCTATCCTTTGACCTTGACTGTCATGTAGTTCTTGATAAAGAACTTGTATATGGACCATGGTGTTCTTCACAATATCCTTACTATTATCCACAATTTCTTGGAGACACTTCAAATTTTTATCCTAATTATAGTGCATAGTGGTAGTTTCTTGTTGCAACTTAACCTTATTATCCTTTATCCCCACCAGAGCTCTGAGCTCATTCACCTCACTCTCCCAATTCACTCATTTTTCAAAGGACTTAGTGAGGGAGGATTAAAAATTCCAATTCTCACCATTAGTGAGCAAGGTCAGGGAATGAAACATTCTTTTTAGGGTTAGAGTGGAGTCCTCGGTAATAGGGTTTTACCATATGCCCTATTAATTCCATGAGTATTGGGTGGAGTCTCCACAAGGCCACATTTAGAAATGGGACCTTCTAATGGAATGGCAAGGTTTCTAATGATCATGGTTTTCTTTTTAACAAAGGCTAGGGAGGGAGAAAGAGTGTCCTGGTGGTGGAAAAGAAAAGAAATTAACCCATAATGGATGGGAAGGATTTTTCTCTAACCTTGAATAGCCTTGATAGACTATTCCAGAGATGAGAGGACCCAAAAATAAAAGTTCATTTTGAAATTATATCTAAAATAATTTAACATGGGAAAGAGGTGGGCATGAAACCAATAAAAGTGACCCTCTAGAGTGGCATACCTTATTAACACATCTGCCATCTTGCTCCACACCCTGGGAAGGTCAGCCATGTTGAAACTATCTTACAACCAGTTAACCTTCTCACCCTCCTTCAGGAACCTATCCATGTCCTTCTAGTAATTCCCCTTTGGATTCCTAGGAATGCAAACTTCATCCAAGGAAAGCCTAGTGACCTCTACAATCAACTCCATATTCACATGAAAGGAGCACGTACCAATGGTGACTTTACCCTCATTCTAAGAGTTAGAAAATTTAGTCAATAGATTGGGGTCATGCCCCACCATACCCTCAAAAAATGAGGCCAATTTACCACATAGGAGAATAGTCCAAACATCAATGTCATTTTTCTACACCTCACAGGGGTAGGTTCATCCTACACAAAATAACCACCCATTTTCGTAATCAACTGAACAAGAGACATAATGCTATAGAAATTACCAGAAGAATACCAAAAGAAAGAATGAAAGAGCTTATGAAAATACTTCCCAAAGGAGATGGAATGCCATAAATGCCAAATGTGCTATTTTTCAAAAGGAACTAGCAAGAAATCTAGCTTGTGATCAATGGTGTTGTACTTTGACATCATCAAAAATTAAGTTGTACACATGTCTGGGATAAGAGAGATATTATACCATATTTTAATTTTAGAAGTGAAGGTACCTAATTTGGAAAGGGTGTTTCCTACTTTATTACCATTTCTATACACATGTGTAGATCTGCAACTTGTAGTATTCATCATGAGATTTTGTGTTGATAAGATAGGGTCCCTAAGGGGCTAGCAAGGTTTGGCCATCTTAGTCAACAACATTATGGTATTACGGGAGTTTCCCTTAATAACCAAGTTGGAAATACCTACACATGTGGCAATTCTAATACCATGGTAGGCCACCTCCATCTCTGCAAAATTGAAGGTTTGAACTCCAATATTAACTACATATGCCAACATCATTTTCTCATTATGGTCTCTAATGACACCACCCCCACCCGCTCGACTCGGCTTCCTTTGGCTGAGAAAATAAGTATATTTGTTCATGTAATGGAATAATCATTTGGTGAAAAAGGAAAGGTCATATATGATTGTAAAGGAAAATAAGCTTTCCTTGAGCTTAATCTCTAATAATTTAATAAAATTTATATACATATAGGCATACATTAATTGAGACTAAAATTTGAGATTTGTGGATAATTTAGAGTTAAATTTTGTTTTAGGACACTTATCTTGATGTCCAAAGATGAATGAATGTGATGAATATTCTACAACATTATTTTTCTTAGATTTGGAAATTTCTATTTCTTTATATATAACCTTATGCTCTATGCAAAAGATTTTTCTCTAATTGGGTCAATTTTGTTCCTTGGATCATCTCCAATTCCATTAATATATTCTCTACCATACATGGATTTGATCTCATTATTTTTTTCTTGAGCATACTCTTTGATTTATTAAATTCCCCTTAATTTACTCCACTATTAGGATTGGTAGAATTTATTAATAATTTAAAAGGGTTTGCTAAACATAAATAGGAAATTTATCCTAGTTTAAGCCCCCCAAAAATATTAGATTTATGGTTGTGTCAAAAATTGAAAACAACAAAAATTAGTTGTACAAGTTATCCCAAGATAATTATGTAGATGTTAATTCTTTTTAGTTCATGAGTATAGGTATTACACTAATGATTGATCCTTAGGATGAGATGGGATGTTATTTAGATATAATACTGTCTCATTTATGTGAAATAAATTTAAATCAATACCTTTGAATACTGACCTATCGTCAATTTTCACCAACACACATATATCTAGTCAACTCATAATGACTAGTAGAATGGGTGGGATTTAACCAAATTTAAATTGAAGTTTTATAAATGTAGAGGGTAGATCCAAAAATGTAGGATAAAACTCACTCCCATGAAAATAGAATAGTGGAGAACTATAAATTATATTTGGAATGAATGTCATAGAATGGTATGTGTAGAAACATAGGGGACCAACAACCTTCCACCACTACTTTTTGGTCCAACTAAGACATAAAAGTAATATTGTAATGTGCACACATTTTATTCAAGATAAAAGAAGACTATGTAGAGGTTGAGCTCATATGAACTCAACCTATCAACACTTCACAATAGACCACAAGCCAATGAAAGCATGCAAACACTAAAAAACCTACCATGACATCTATGAGGTAGGTTTCATCAATTTTTTAGGGTAAAAAATAAATTTAATAGAAAGAGAATTTTTTCTAGTTCAACTTTTTTAATCTTTAGGAATTCAACCTCCCCCCACAAATTCATGAAAAGCTTAATTCACTAAAAATATGGTGAAGAATAATCATAGAAATCTCCTCCAAAAATACCTTGACATCCTCTTGAGGTCAACGAGGATAATAGGTAAAAAGGGATATTAACACATTCTTTGTGATGAATGTGATTTGAGAGAGGAAAATGGTAGCCATAAATTGTCTTAAACCTTCCTTCAAGAGTAAAGTAATACATAGTGTGAAAACTTACTAGAGCATAGGGCATGGGCTGCTTTTCCCTATCAAAACCATTTTGAAGCCAAACATTTTTTTTTCCATTTTCAAAGAATTTATCTCTAAACTTATAGTATTTTCTATTACTAAATTTGGACAATCTGATTCCTCTACACTTTAGCCCCATAGCTTCCATTATAAGGCTATCCATCACTTCAAATTGGATGCCACCAATTGTGACCTTACCTTATGTCTAGGAGTTACAAAATTTTGAGGTGAGAACATCATCATAATGTTGCATGGCTTGGAAGAAGGGATTTATGTGAGCATCCTCAAAAAATTTCTAGAGCTCAACTTTTTTACAGAGGGATACATATGAGGGGTTTAGATCTTTTCCTTGGCCCTCCCATACTTCTAGTAGAAATGTTACTTAGAAGACAACAAAACTCACATAGAGTGATAGGGTCCCATATAATTCCAAGTCTTTCATTAGATAAAACTTCTTTTATATTATTTGGGATACTATGAAATCTCCAAAATACCTTGTCAAGGAATGAAATGCCTTTGTTTTCTACAAAATCATCTACCATATTACTTTCCTTATAGGTGTGGGATATCTTGCATTGAATAAAACTACCAATTAGATCTTTGCAATCTTTCATCATGTCTGCAATTGTCTATGGCATAGTAAACCTACCTTTCAAGATGGCAATGAGCATAAAACCTCTACAATGGTAACTTTATTATAGCCTTTTTCTTTTAGTTTTTTAACTCCCCATCATACCCTTGTAGCTTCTATGTAATTACTAGAACAAATTCCAAGGATTTTGGAATAAGCTTCTATGAGAACACCCTTATGGTTTCTTTTCACAACTCCCATAGTAGCCATGCTCAAGTTACCTTTAGAACATTCATCAAAGTTAAGTTTAACCCAACCTTCCTCAAGAGCATCCACTTGACATCTCTCCTATAGATGACTTTGGCCCAATTTATTTGAGTTAAATAATGCTTGATACCCCTATTATGTAGAAAAATGTAACCCTTTACATTTTCTCACTTTGTTTGGGCCCTCCTAATTTAATTTTGACTTAATTGTGCCTTAATTTAGTATTGTAAAATGTATTTTATTTAAACTTTCACATTTATTTAGGGATGCCTTAATTAATTGAGCTTAATTTGGCCCTAATAAGGCTTATAATTCATTTACAAGCCCATTAAGTTATAATTTTTAAAGGGGAAATCCAACATTAATTAATGCCCCTACCTAACACTTCACATTAAGCAATGTGTGTTTTAGGAATGAGGGTGTAGGATGGAGAATGAGTCCTCCATAAGACCTTGAACCCATTTTTAAATGTGCTTTTGGTGGTATTTTTATGATCCTAAATTTAAATTTCAAAGGTCAGCTTCTAAAGTTTGAATTTTAAGAAATTAAGGAAAAATATCTATAAATACAAGGTTATTTTATCAAATTAACATTATATTTCAAGAGAACAATTGAGAGATATTTCATAAGAGAAAATATTATTGTCAAGAGCATTCAAGAGAAGATTTATCAAGAATTTTTTGTAGCATTCAATATCCAATCATCATGTCAAAGTCTTTTGCAATTATGCATGTTTTTGGATCTAACATTGTGATGTAGGTTTCAAGATCCAAGTATAAAGATCCACATCCACTAAAGCCATGTCATGCATGATCCACATCAAGATTTCATATTTCTAAAGGTTCATTCAAGGGTTTGGTGAGTTGCAACATTGAGTTGTTCATTCATCAGTCCTTTCAAGTTATTTCATTTTATTCCAAAGTTTAATTACCGAAATAGAGTTTAACCAAGGGAAACACCCATTCACCCCAAAAAAAAACATTTTTCCCTCTCTCTTTGTGTGTTGCAGATTTGCAAGTTCATAAGTTGAAGAAAATTTGAAAATCTCAAAGTTGTAAATTTACAAAGTTGCATTTGTTGTTAGCTTTTCTCAGATCCCAGATTTATTTCCAACTGCCTGACTGTGAAACTCAGAGAATTTGGAACTACAAACACAGGAGTAGAGGACCAAAAAATCAATATTGGAAAGGTGAACAAGGACCCATTTTCCAATGGGAAAATGAGTCCCAATACAACTTCTGAAAAATAGTGTTTTTTGAGAGGTACACAACATTTTTCATTCTCAAATCTACTATAAGCTTTACTATTTTTGTTAGTATTATATTTTATTTGCAAAATCCACTTCTTACATGACATGAATGAGTGTATTTGGTATTTTTTAATCTTTCTCCCAAAACCCTTGGTCATTCTTTTCTGTGAAAAGGTTATATCAGGGACACTTTGCAATTGTTTTTGAGATAAGTTTTAAGTGTCCTCCACTCATCTGATTTGCATGAAATAAATTGTGTCTATTAGATCTATGCTTAATCTACTCAGATTTGGTCTTAAATTTAAGTTTTGAGATGATTTTCTATTTTATTTTCATCTCCTAATATTTTTGTTTAGTCCACACACTCATAAAGGGAATTGCAATATTCCTCAAAGAATTCACTCACCTAAGGGTTGAAAGTGGATTTTATCTTGAGGGATCTCATTTCCTGAATGAAAGAGAAGAATAGGTAGGTTCATTCACCCCATTTTTCCATTTCCATTTATAGTAAGTTTGGTGAAACATTCCAATTTTAGTATAAAACCCTATGTGTTTGAACCTAAACCTTATTTTTCTATGTTTCAACCCCATAATTGTTTAATGTTGATTCCTCGTAAGAAGCTAACACTTTGGAGAAACAATAATTGGCCATATTTATATTTTCTTGCAATTGTTCCTTCATCAACACAAAAACCTCTATATTGTTTCTTTCTGGTCCCTAATTTTATTTTATTTTTGTTCCTTCCGTAGACTCCAAGAAATGAAGGGGACAATTTATCTCCACAGGTCGAACATGATGGGATGAGAGAACATGTAATTATTCCATATATTAAAAAGATACTTAAGAGGTGAGGGGAAAACATAATCGGCCAAAAAGGACTTTAGAACATTGTTCCAGACTTTAGTCAAGAAGGAGAAATTTATGAATAGGTGATCTATACTCTCAACTTCTTCCAAAAATAATGAACATCTATTTATAAATTGTAAACCATGCCTATTGAGGTTATCAATGGTAATAATATTATCATGAATAACAATCCACCAAAATTAGTCAATTTTTGGAATAATTTTAGGATTCCAAACCTCCAACTAGTTGAATTCACTATGAGGGATGAGTGACTCTTCCAACATGATATAATTTGATCTAGTTGTGAAGAGGTGATATGGATTTATTCACCATATCCATTTGTCCACCTTGTCTTAGGAAAAGAAAGTACAATCACCTATCTGATTTCTTAAATTTTTCACAAGCTCTTGATCCCTTTGTTGACTACCTCCTCTCAAGATATTGCCAGCATTGATTTGATCTTCAAAAAATTTCCATTTTGGACAAGCACCTCTCTAGTATATATAGTTAATGAAGAATTCACAATTGGCCTAAATTAGAATTTATTTAATATAATTGAATTGAATGAAAGATGAGAAACCATGACCTTTATTCCAAGTGTCCTCCCAAAAACTAGTTTTCAAATTTTTGCACATTCTTCTTATGATCCCCTATCTGATGATGTTTCTTATTTTAACCTAATTTTTCTATAAAATTCATCCATTCAAGAACTGATAGAATAGAAAGATCCTCGGGTCCTCATTATAAAGGTATTTAGCTTTCAATAAGACAATCTGTTATTTTCATCTTGAAGGATGTTCCATCTTATTTTTGTCTAGGAGGGCTTTGTTCAAAAATTTTAGCCTTTTGATACCTAGGCCTCCAACATATTTAGGCATTCAACCCTTATGCTAGCTAACCAAGGAAATATTGGACTTTTCTTTCTTTCATTTCAAGAGGAAATTCCTCTATATTTTCTCAATTTTACATGCTATGAAATAAGGTATTTTAAATAGGCATAGAAAATAGGTTGGGATGTTTTTGAGGGAGGATTTAAGGAGTTGAAGTTTTAAATCTTGACTAAGGATATTTATCTTCTAACCATCTCGTTTCTTCTGTATTCTTTCAATAATCCTAATTTCAGTCAGAGTTTGGGGAGTTTCTAAAATTAGAGATAACCCAAGGTAAGATGCCAAAAGAATAGTTGATTGGCATCCTACAATCCTTGTAACTCTATCCTTAACCAATTGATCAGTATTGAAGAAGTAAAGCTTACTCTTCATGTAGTTAATGAGTTGTCTTGAGGCACAAGCATACCTTTCTCGTGTTTTCTTCCAATTGGTTGCTTCCATCACTGAGGGTTTTCCAAATAAAATAGTGTCATCTACAAAATTTTGGTAAGAGGTTGGATGTAATGAAGAAGTTTCTCTTACCCCTTTAAGAAGTCTAAGGTGAAGTATTTTTTGAAAATTCCTCCCAAGCACTTTAGCCACCATTATGAATAAATAAGGAGAGGGATGGTTACCCTAGTGAAGGCCCCTACCACTACAAAATGAATCCCTAGGAGCCTCATACACTAGAACAAATAATTTAAGAGTTATGACACAACCTTTAATCTGATTCAAAATCCTTCCTTTAAACCCATAATTTTGCAAGACAACCATTAGAAACTACCAATAAACTTTGTCATAAGACTTGAATATGTCCAAATTGAGGGACATGGTAATATTTTTGATGTACTCCATAGAATGGATATATTCATGAGTAATTAAAGATGCATCAAGAATCTTTCTACCAATAATGAAACCTTTTTGATTGGGTGAAATCATAATTGTAATCGTTAAACAAAAGTTTTAACCTAGATAATTACAACAATAATGCCACATTCCTTCAACTTGAAAAGATGAAGATTAATCACCTTAGGATTAATGAAAGTAACAAGTAAGGTTGTCACATGGGTTATGGTTATTACTGGATGTTAGTTTTCATGTTTAGCTTTCTAGGATTTGTTAGATTTTTGAATTTAAATTTTAAGGTGATGAGTTGTCATAAGAGTTTAGGGAATGAGGATTGAACAAGTGGATTTTTTCAAGCTAACTTATGGACTAGTTTATTTTGTTTATTTTTTAATCCTATCATCTGTTGTATCCTATGTACAAAATATCTTATTGAACAATGGGGACTAATTTGACATGACTAAGGGAGTAAAGATGTAATAATTTAAAGGAGTTGCTTTTAAAGATAGGGATGGATTTGTTATGACAAAGGACATGAGCCATAATAATTTTTTTAAAAATGTGTATTAAAGATTTTGTCCTAAATGGTTATTGGCATAATGGTGGGGAGGCATGCCAAATGATTAACTAGACATTTCTTGGTTGGAATCATATCATCTCCCTCCCCTCACAACATTATTAAATTAAATGCCTTATTTTTTCGCAAAATGAGTTTAGGCCTCACAAAAGATTCGGGTCTTGTCCAAAGATCAATATGTTTTTTTCATAAGATTTAGTTCACCTTGAATTTTGGTGATAGTATTATTAATCAAATTGGGTGAACATTCCAGAAAAATGGTGCTTTTCGTCCATCTTATTTTATGCCTATCATTTTATCTCATAACTCTTATTCTAATACCAAAGTTGGTCTTAACTATTTTTCTATTTGGGTTATAGCAATTGTTGGTGTGGGGTTACAGTGTTACAAACAACTTTGAGAAGAAAAATAAAGGGTTGGAAAAAGAAGATGGGGGAACCAAGAAAGTGTTCTGAGTCATTTTCTTGTGTTCCACTTGTAAGAGTTGGTATAGAATAACTCTACACCATGCAAGATTTTGGTTGAAGATTATAGCAACCCAAGATCGAGGCACTTCATGAAAGCACAAGAGAGATCAATATGTAATGCTCAAGATTGCAAATAAATTGATTATCCAATATATTGTATGACAATATACATATGAGACCACTAATGACAACTAACAAATAATGACAACTAACACCTTCTATAAAGATTCCTTCCTAGGACCAAAGTAAATTTAACATGTAAATAAGTCCTCTAAGCCCCCTAGTAATGATTTTACTAGGTACAAGACATTATTTACACCAACAACACCCCTTAAGTGAATCTTAGGGAGTAGGTAATTATTATGCAAATGACACAAATATGGTTCCCAGATATTAGGCTATGTTAGGTACCCATGAACAAATTCAAATGCAATCTGTCACAAATGGAGAAAAGGAGAAAAACCATTGGGAAAAAACTCCTCACCAAAATAGAGATAGAAAAAAATACTCTCAATGAAGAATGAGAAAGACAAAACCCCATGTGAGGAAAAAATCCCCCCATAAGAGAAGTAGAGAAGAGAGACCATGCAATACCCCCTCAATTTTGAGTCTCTTGCAATGATGTTAGAAGCTCGACATTGAATGTTGAAGATGATCCAAAGTGTTGAACAATGTTCCTCCCCTTATGAAGAAACAAAACCAAGATGGTATGCAAGAGTTCTTCCCATTCCTATAAAGAAGATGGGAGAAGGATGATAGATGATTTATTTGAAGAATGCTCAAGTGTCTCCAAGTCGATACTGAAAGGTGTCACCCTCCAAATAGGAATTATAGGCCACACTACTGAAGAATACAATCCAAAATATCCTAGAAATGATTGTAGAACACAATCCAAAAACAAGAATATCTCCTCTAAAGTTAGAGAAGCATCCTTGAAATGTTGTCCAAAAGAATCCACACATGTAAAAATTAAAAGGATGATCATGTAGAGAATGAACAAGAGGGTCAGAGTGAACTCACTCACAAAAATTGAAGAAGGATCATCTCCATCAAAGAGAAGATGGATGCAATCAACAAGGTCCCCCAAATATAAATTTTAGGACTCATAAAACAAACTAGAAATGTATTTCAAGTACTCATCCCAAGTATCCATCTCTGGAAAATGATGTATGTCCTATTGCACTAAATTACAAGGAATCAAAATTGTGGCAACACAAGCATCTTTAGGTACAACAATAGATGAAGGAGATGGAATATCAACACCTATCACAAGATCCTCAATAGATGAAATGATACCAAGATTCAAATGACCATACTAAATCTTCGCAAAGGTGTCCACACAAGATGCCTCAATGTGAATGTTTGTTGAATCATCAAGAGAAAAATATGAGGTGTAGAATAGATATTGGTGATCAACCTCCCCAACTACATCTATATCTCTACTATGAAAATCCCATATTATGATAAAATTTGGTGTGAACTCAACACTCTTGCCTTATCCACCATGTGTGATCTGATAGATAGAAAGGATATTGGTTGACAATGACTTGGTACACAAAGAACATAATTGAATGTTCCATCATCCATTCCAATGGAACCCTTCCCACAAACATGCATATATGTGTTGTTTTCCATTAGGATGGGTGGTGATGAACAAGTCTCAAATAAAGAGAACATACTTTCTGATGAAGCCATGTGATGTGAGGCTCCTGAATCATGTATCCACCTCTCTGACTTAGAATCTACAACTTCAAAAAATCCTTTCCCCTTGTGTTTTTTGTACTTTGATGAAGAATAAGATGAACCCTTTGATGATATAGAATTATTGATTTGAGCCTTCTTAAGAAGATGCTTCAACTCATCAATTTACTTTGAATAACATTGATGTTCATCATGCCTTGATTTCTTGCAATATACACATGTAGGCTTCTACTTCTTAGATGATTACCCTTTAGAGGGAGAGGATTTTGATTCTTTATGTGGCTTGTTCTTTTTATTGTTTTTCTTCTTATCAAGATTCCCTAATTCTTGTTGTACCTTAGAGTCACTAGCCAACAATGATGTGACTTGGAAGACTTGATTAAACCCATGTTCATAAACTTTGCTTCCTCTTGGAATAAGATATTTGCAAATCCATAAAACTTAGGATCAACATATGATTCTCCCAAAGAAATTCAATGGGTATGAAATACATAAACAAACACTGAATACCTAGGAGCAAGTTTGGATAACACATTTAGAATCAATTACAAATCCTCTTTATCAATGTTGCAATCTTTTAGGCTTGTTCTTAATTGCTTAACTTTGGATAGGTAGTCTTGGATGTGGTTAAAATTGTTTCGATCAAGATTCATCAAATCATTATCAATCTAATATCCCCTAATCTTATTTTTTTTACCATACAATTTTTCAAAATCCTCCAAAGCCTCTTTAGGTTTTTTGCATGATTCAACATGAAATTGTAAATCAAATGAGACTAATGAATATATGGATCAAAGTGTTTTATCATGATCAAGCTCCCATTTTCCAATTCTTTAACATCAATACATTGAGGAATGGTTTCATTTAGATAGCCTATTAGACCTTTCATGATGAGATAATTCTATATTGAGTTTCTCCATGTAGAATAATTATGTGGATTTAGGAGTTCAATTTGTGATTTCCCCATAGTAAGAACATAAATCAAGCAATCAACCACTGCAAGATTACCTCCCCAGATTCACTCAATTAAGAAACCCCCATGCTAATATGATTTGTGAAATTTTATACTTAGTGTCAATTACAAGTGCCACTTTCCAAAAATACTGAAGTGGACTTGAGCTTAGTGCTAACAGATTGGAAAATTAGGCCACAAGTTCAAAGTAATTTTTTACAAAGTATGAGATCAATATGATTGCCCTGTTGGAAAGTAAATGAAAAAATTATGCACTTTCAAAAATGTTCACCCAAAATGTTATTGTAGGAGAATAATGAAGCTCCTAAAGTTATGAAAATGAGGACAACTTAGTACCAACTATGAGAATCTACAATTTATGGATTAACCAAGCACCAACATCAAAATTTGACTGCGACACTATGAAGAGCGCAAAATTTTACCCCAAATATAAAAATGCTTGATAAAAGGAGGTCAGATGACTAAGTTATGTTCATTTGAAGTTGAATTTCAAAACTAAAAATTCCATCTGTGAGGGGTAAATTTTTTTCCAAAAGAGCGCTAACATCAGCAAATTGTTGTTTTAAATTTGATGGCTAAATGCCCATCATAGGAATATTCACCCTTGGTTGGAATATTCTCTATACTGTGGACTTAAAATTGATGGGTTTGAAAGTGTCACATGTCGCCCATGGGTTGGAATATTCACCAGAATCAAAGAGGGAATATTCAACAAATTTTCTTTTGAAATATTCATAGATTGGTGATTTGTACTGGCAGTCTGCCAGTTTACAAATGTAGCCACCAGTCTTCTATTTAAATAAATTTGTTGGTTTTTATAAAAAAAGGTTACCAATGTAAGTAAATCTGTCCTATATTGGTGGGGCTAGTGGCCACACTATGTGGCACTTTGGGAATGGCCACGTACTCAATAGACCTATAGAGTACTCTATAGTCAACAAGGTACAATGTTCACCTTTTATTTTTGGTTTTTTTAATTTTTAAATCAAAATTTTTTGAATTTTTTTTCTACAAACCATATAAAAAAAATTAATACAATTTTTCAAAAAAAAATTGACTATTTTTTCAAATCGCACCCACGCATTAATGGCTACTCTTTGGGGTCATAATGCCTCAGGCAATTTTTTTTACCTTAGTGGCTCCTAAATCAGGATTTTGGATGAATTTACAATCGATGTTAGGCTTTGTGGCTTCTAGATGATCCCATGGTTGGTTTTGGGGCCAAAGTGTCTAAAATTGTAGCTACCTCTAGATTTGGCAACCAAACTTCAACTTCAAACCCCTCATAGATTTGGGCCTCTTGTATGTCCAATTTTGGATGAAATAAAAGGAAAATTTGACCTTCGAACCCTCTCTCTCGATCTTCAATAGTGAGCTCATATTTGCACTAACAAGCTCCAATTTGAGCTCAAAATAGAGAGCCACAAAGAGGAAACCCCTAAATCTGGTATTTCTTTCAAGCTTTAATGATTCTCTAGATCATCATTCCATTGCAAGAGAAGAGCATACTCAACTTTTCAATATTTACCAACATCTCTCAATAAATACTAAAAAAAAGTAATCTAGAAGCTTCGATATGATATAAGATTTGGTATAGAATAATTCTACATCATGTAAGATTTTGCTAAAGATTATAGCCACCCAAGATCTAGGAACTTCATGAAAGAATAAGAGATCAATATGCAATGCTTAAGATTGAAATGGAATTGATTATCCAAGAATATGTGATTTATATATGAGACCACCTAGTTATATAGCCAAGGTGAGACATGGGATTAAACAGGATTATGACAAGTGTCTCAATCCTATGTCATGTGATAACATACTATAATGATGTAGGACATGTGTTAAAATAAAAGATAAGATAAGATCTAATCACAACAAACACCTCTAGAAAGATTCCTTCATAGGGACCTATAAACTTAAGATAAAATAAGTCCCAAGTCCCTAGTAATGAATTAACTGGGTACAAGACTTTATTTACACCAACACCATTGATGTATGAAAATGGAGCTTTAGAAGCTTTTTGAAGAAGCGAGCATGACACCATTCTTTTTGCTATGAAGAGTTTTAATGATGAACACCTTCAAATTCTTCAATTCATGGAGGGAGGAAAAGGTGAAAATTGGGAGTATCAGGTTTTCAATGGTTACCCCAAGTTAATTATAGAAGCTACAGGGTTGGAGTGTAGGGGATTAAAGGTTTCCAAAGTTAGTAATGGGAATCATCAGTGCTTCATTGATAGCTTTCTAGAAGTGGATGAGCAGTTTAAGAGGTTCTTGAATGGATATTATTGTGACAAACTTCCCACTCCCTATGAAAGGGAAAGTTAGTATCTCGACATAGGGTGAAATCACAATTTCATCGTGGTTCTCACTTTTGGCCATATGGACATTTATATCATACTTTAATTGAATCTTCATAATTCTAAGCATCCATAATTGATGTGTAAACCATTAAGAATTTGAATATGATGCAAACTATTGATTTTTGAAGGTTCGATGTGGATTCTATATATATATATATCATGAATCTTTCAACATCTCCTTTAATAACTAGTTTTAAATAGAAAACAAATTTTTAGAAAGTAACATTTGTGTCATCCAACATAACTTTTATTCTATAAAGGATAAAATTCTAATTAATGAAACATAGGTTCTCAACACCAATATCTAGGGAAATGATATTTTTCATAATTTTTTGTACATAATTTTTAATTAATTTTTGAAGTTGGTGTAACTATAATTTGGATATATATGTGTGTCTTCCAACATAACTTGTTTTTGAAAAGGAAAAATAGGTTTGACCAAACCGCGGTGAGTTTAAACAACAAAGATAACAAAAAGTCCAAACGCATCAGACCGGCCGTCCTACCAAGTGGAAATGACAAAGAAAAAGACAACAGTGGTCCAAAAGGACCGCCAAAAACTAGAAACAAATAACGACCGCACTACTCCAAGGTGTTCAACAACTCCTCAACTTTCTTTTCAACATCCTTCATATCCTGTAACCCCTGCTTGAGGATTTGAGCCGTATGTGACAAATTCAGGGTCTTCCTCTTAGTGTTATACCGAGTATGAGTCAAAATCCCTTCACCAGCAGATCTGCAGCCACCTCTATCTGCATCCAAATCCATGACCAGCGAACCCTTTTAATTTTTTTCAAGCTTTTCCACCATGGCATTGATGATGATGGTGTTATGCCTGGAAATTTTGTGATTGTTCGCCATAGTGGCCCTAATATTTTGGCCTATCTTGGACATATTGCACTCGATACTAGTCAATCTTTCCTCCTATGAATGTTGTCTTTTCCTAGGTAAGGGGGTTTCCTGTCCTTCATTCTCTTTACAACTCTAGCTAATCTTCTGCTCCAAATCCATGACCCTGTTGCTTAGATCTATATTATGGCCTTTCAAATCACAGACTTCCTTTTGGGTCCACTTGAGAACAGTGAAAAGGCCTTCTGTACTTTTTTCTGCCACACTCACAATGTCCCTCGGATCGAAGCATTCAAAAGCCGAATTAATTTCATTTTGATTAGGGGAATCATAAGGCATTCCCAAATCTTCCAAATTGTGGGGCACTAGAACCGAACACTTACCAACCATGTGTATATAGCAAAATCCTTTTTTTTTTGGTGAAACAAGGACATCAATACCTAGGGTAAAGGTATTTTTTGAATTTTTTTAACAATGGTTTACTACTTTTCCACCTCTATAGAAAAAAGAGCTTGATGTTTGGAGAAAAACCTATGTTCAATAATTATTTAAATTTAACTACATGATAAAATGAAAACATATCTAAACTATACTTGTTGGAAATCTTATTTTGAGGGCTATGATCTTACAAATTGTGTTCTTAAGTTAAGTTCATGTGAAGTTCAAACCTGGGGTTTGAAACAGAATTTTCTAACAAAATTTTGATGTAGAATCCAAACCTATAATACTTAAACCATTCGTTCAAAGGACCTTCGCTAGAAGGTAACTTCACTTGAAGTTCTTACCTTCACTTGAAGGTACCTTCTAGCCAAGTTCACCATGCAAAAAATTCATTCTATAATAAACACCTTCGAGCAAAGTTTTTTACTTTCATACCTTCACTCGAAGGTCCTTCAAGCAAAGGTTTTACTTCACTCGAAGGTGTTCAAGTGAATCCAACCCAACCACTCAAAAAATTCCTCTTGCCAAAAGTGAGACAGTTCTGTGATTTTGTCCATTCTAGATTATTTCACATTAGAAGGTAGGTACACTATTGTGCATGGTTACCATTTTCTATTTTTAAATCATATTATGAGGAAGGAGAAAATCAATATTCCATATTTTATTATCTCTTCTCTACAACAATGTAGAGCTAAAGGGGTGTCTCCCCCTTTCCACCAAGGTTTAATATAAAGACCTTACAATTATGTTTTTACCCTAAACCCTTTGTCAAGCCCTACGAGTTATGTGAAGCCATTGCAAATCAAACCCATGAAGGAGCATCCTCAATTTCTCCAATGTAACCCTAGCACTAGTAAAAATAAAATTTTGGTTGCTAAAAATTTTGTTTATCTATTAAAATTTTCTCCCTCAAAACCTATTGTTTCACAAGATCCCTCTACTAAAAGAATTCAATCTACCCCTCCCCCTCAAAAGAAGAAATATTTGACTTATACCCCTACTTTGAAAGACCCTCTTGCTAGAATTCATGAAACTACCCCTCCCCCTCAAGTAAATAAATCCCTAGCTAAACCTTCTAGTGCCAAATGTAAATCCTCATAAACTAGGGATTTAAGAATTTCCAAAAAGGTTACTATTAAAATTCATATGAAGGGAAGGAAGATTATGCTCAGGATTATAGTAGTGGCAATGGGGAAAGAAGGTTAACTCATATAGCCAGCCAAAATATTAAAAGGAGAATTCTTTCTTTTGAAGAACATGATGAAGGGTCATCAAATGAACAATATATTCATATATAGGAGGAATAATCTCTAGAATGGAGCCAAAAATAGCTTGAATTTGTGCTAGGGGAGGACCCTGGGGATGAAATGACTAGTATGGAAGAGGAGAGAGGAGGATTCCTAAGAGAAGGAAGAGGAAAAGGAATCTGACCATAATGAATGAACATGGCCTTGGAAGAGGATGACGAACACATGGACAAGGATCAAGAAGAAGAGAATACTAAGGTAATTGTAAGATTTTAGGAAGAAGGAGAACAAGAGAGTGGGACACTCTAGCAATATAAGAACAATATTGATTCTCTATAATACAAAGTCAACATATTGGATAGTTCCTTCAATAGCTTGATTTCCATCACTCATGGATTCATGAATAAAGCAATTTTTGGTGCAATGTCAGGACTGTCAAAGGTAATAAAAATGAAACATAGAATTAATAAAATACATGATGTTGCAATGTTGGCAATGAGGTGGACCCCTAGAGAAATGATTTGGATATTTTAAAAAGGAATGAGACCTAATTATCTGTCAAATAGAATAGTTTGGTTTTAGTTGTTTCTTTGTTATGGGGGCCTAAGTGCCTTTCTCTTGTTCACCAACATGTCCTATCATTTCTTGTTTCTAACTATTTCCTTTGTTATGTTGTTTATTGGTTAGCTTGTTGGTTTGGTTATGGTTTGGGAGAAAATAATCCTTGTATTAAATTCTTTAATCAAATAGGAAATTAAATTTATTCACAAGGAGTTATATCTAGTTGTATATCCAATTCTTCCCTCTTACCCATATCAATGATAGAGAGAAAATGACACCACTTAACATAGAGTGAGAAAATGTACTACTTTTATATTTATTTTCCATGCTTTTACTTTGTCTCATACGTCTGGGTTTTCTTATATATTTTTCCAATAATCTCAAATGATCTGTTGAAAATAATATTTTGTTCTTTACTATTTTGGTCAAATCTCAAATATATCTAGTGGTAATACTAGATCAAATAGTATCCCTAACAATGATATAATACCCAACATTTTTAGGATGTTTGATTTAGAAAATCTTCAAACAAAATATAGATATGCATTCATCCAACCATCACATTCATCCAATAGTACCTTCATTTCCATTTTAGATCTATACATATAAATCTTATTAGTCCCTTCTTATATAGACAAAGACTAATGTTTTCATATCAATTTTTTCTTATTTGTTTGCATTTATAATTTTTCCTTTGAAAATATTAAACATCAACTATAATGTTTTTTGGAAAAAAGGATTAAAATGTACTAATCAACAAGTATGAAAAGAGTACATAAAGACTTCCAAATAGTAATAACAACCTTGAAAATTAAAATAAGAAATAACCAAAGTTATTTTCCACTAGTTCACCACCACCAAGAACCAATAGAACCATCTGCCTGTTTTTCCAATCAAACTTATTTTTATCTAGCTTTCTCTAGCTTTCTCTATAGCTAGCTTATTTTTCCATAAAATTTTATGAATCATAAATTAATTTGTTTTCTAGTGAATATTGTACGGTTCAATCACAAATCCACATTTTAGTCTTTTGAAGAAAAATAATTTCCATGGCCCATCAAACATTAGATTTGGACATTTAATATTTTTGAAGGCACAAATATCAATGCAAATAAATAATAAAAAGTTGATAAAAAATATTAGTCTCGACCATGTTCATTCAAATAATAAAAATAAATGGTCAAAATTTTTCCTAATCAAAAACATTGTATAGTTGATAAAACCCTCAACATTACAAAACAAAGAATATAGATCATATATACAAATAATGATGAAGAAAAGCAGGAGTATAATATATGCCCTCAATTTTGTATATTAATTATTAATTATTTGCACATAATTTATGCTCACAATTGTCAATTATTAGTATATGTTAAAAGTCTGTCCAAATGAGGCACTTAATCTAAAACTTAGAACAATTAATAGTAAATTTACATTTTTTTCATGATTACTTGATAACCATGGCTCAGTTCTTTAACAATATTCCACTTCTTTACCCGGTAAGTTATTTCAGACCATTGTATCACAATCTAACTTAACTTTATGAACAATGCCATTTATTTATTTTTGGTATTCGTACAATGTTGAAATATATATATATATACCTAACAATAGTCTTTCTCAGTACCAAATGTTGCAAGCCTAAGGAAATGCTTCTGTATCTGCAATAGCTTTAACATGGTCTAATGATTTTTTCTTGAATGCACACAAAAATATGTCTGTATGTTCTAATATTTACCACAACATTTTTAGAAAGAATAATTTGTTTAGAAAATATGGTGATGCCCAAGGGGATCGGTCCAATAAAACTGAATGGCTAGAAATTAGGATGATTTGTAAACAAGCTCAGTTGACTCAAGAATGAGTAATTAGTTTATCAGGTAGTAGCAGGAGAGGCCCCCGGTTAAGATAGAAGTAAGGGAATTTTGCTTGATATTGATATGATGGGAAACAATATCTTTCTAGTCTCTTCTCTTATTAAAATTCACTGCCCCTAAAGTGTAGGTCTTGATAAGTACAAAATTCTTGGATTTAATTATTAAAATCAAATTGGAAACTGTCATAGATACATGTGGTCTTATTTGGGGGCAGCGGGTAGTTGGAGGGAAAGTGTTACATAAACACAACGATGCTAGTAAAAGTGCATTGTGATTTTGGTTGTCAAATGGAAAAAAGTTTGTTTTTGCTCATTTACAATGTTGTCAAAATTCCTTATTTTAAAATTATCGAATTTGGATATGCACTAGGGATTCGAAGGAGGTGCTGGTGTGATGCTTTCAGCACCTAATCAACTTTGTCTTGCACATTACATAATTGAGCTATTCATTGTCTTTTTTGGATATTTTTAATCTTTCTTTAAATAGCAACATTATTATCCTGATTTGGAATTATTTGCACTTCAAGTGTCATTTTTTCCCTTAAGGATAACCTAAAACATAAACATAATTTCTCTGCTTGACGTTATTTGCCTGAAAGCCTAAAATTTTTATCAATATTTCTTAGCCTTGAGCATAACCTCAAATATTGTAACATTCATTGAATATTTTGGTTGTACAGTATTTGTTGTCATTCTAGTCTTAACATTTACTTTATGGAAGGTTTTGCAATGTAGAGTAGTTATTAGATGGTCCCTAAGGCATGGGATATTCCTTTTCTTTGCTATATGGCCCTCCAAAACATAAATAGGTTTTGGTAATCAATTGTGATATGGTCTTGCGCTGTGACTTGGTCCTCTGTCACACTTTAGTATCATTGATATTTTCTTGTTTGGAACTAAATACATATTTCTGGAGCTATTGCATTATTCTAGTCTTCTTTGAAAATAAATTACTGTGAAAATGGGGAAGAAGTGATAGGTATTGTAAAACATTTTGCATTGAAAATTGAGAAATAGTTATATCAAACTATCAAATTGAAGGAAACAATTAGTTTTTGTCTTATTTTATTAGAGATTAAAAATCTGATTTTACACTGCATCGCAGAGGCTCATCGTGAAGTCTAGAATGGAATCTCTTCAACACTTCAAAAATCTATGAACACATAAGCATAAATTCTAGAAGCTGTGAAGACTGAACCTAATTTCTTTCTCAATTAAGACCTCTTTTAATGTACAAAGGATTTTTACATTCCATACTTTGATTTATTTAAAAATTGTAGGTTATCCAAATTACATACTATATTTAGTAGTTTTGTCATAACAGTTCCTTAATACCATTGTAATCGAAATATAAAGGAAATAAACTTTTCTCTTTCGATTGTCAATCAATAATTCCCTTACATTAATGACCAAGCAATGCAGTTTTTTGAAATTTTTACAAACAAATTGATTTTAATATCATAACTAATTCCTTTTAGTTTTACGATTACTTTAACTTTTAACCACAAATATAGTACTCAGAAGAAAATATTGTCAATAGTATAAAAATTGTACAGTTCAATTGCACTTCGCTGCTATGATTAGTTTTCTTTTCATTCTTTGCCCTTTTTCCTTCGTTTTTATTTGTTTGTTTGTTTTTCTTTCTTTTACACTCCTTTCTAATGCAGATGAGGTTTTCACTGTACCAAAACGTTATTTGGTTTTTCTTTTGTGGGCTTCTTTCTATTGCAGATGAGGTTTTCACTGTACCAAAACAGGAGCTTGTTATATCTTATTTAAACCAAGTGTTGAGGCTATGTTTGTTGATCTGGGCCACTTTAACAAGAGATCCATCCAGGTTTTCCACTAATTACAAAAGAATTAGGTATAAATAATTTTCTATAAATGACTAAAGTTGCACTGTCATGCAAACGTTAGATTTTGAATTGTAGATTGCTTACTGTACATTGGTATGGTCTACTCTTATTATCACAAAAAATTAGAATCTTGGACTCTTATATAAATCAAGCTACAAAATTTTAGAAATAAAAATAAAAAAGGAAAAACTAATTGCCTTATGTAGGCTTCTGTGGTCCCTTGCATGTTGTTGCAAGCAAAAGGAATTCAGAACAGATTTTTAAATGTGGCAGGAGCACAATACCTCAATAACCAATGCATCAACAGACCTAACTGAGAAAATATCTAACAAAAATAATATCAGAAGTAGTAAACCAATGGTAATAATACAGTCCTTTAATATAAGAAAATTAAAATAACAAACCAAAAAAGAAATTAGAAAACATGCAGGAAAGGTAAAACATGCATAAAACCGCTATTTTGCATTATTGATATCTAAGGTCTTTGTGATTTCTAATCAATTGTTTAAATCTATATAAATAATTTTTTTGTAAATCGCAGAGTGGCTAAACACATTGGCATTGTTCTTTGCGGAATCTGATCCTCTTACTTTTCCAAAGGGTTAAGGTGCGTTCACAATATTCCTCTCTTAATCTTATAAGCAGTTTTGAGATTTGATCTTACTTGTCCACTTGTTTTATGCTTATGATTTTATTCTCTTATTTTCCTCAGCTGTGAGGTAGAACTGGTTGTAGCATGTAAATGTATAATGGTACAAGCATTCTCCTAATAATTGCATTTTAATTTGTTGATATAGGCTCTTCCATGTGATG
>VDFB02315444.1:0-54922 GCA_007258455.2 Sequoia sempervirens | reverse complement strand
CTTAGGAGTTTGGTGACACTGGCTCCCCCACCATGACACTTACTTCTCAGGTACACCAAACTATGAATTCCCCAAAGAGGAATTTACTATCTCTACTTTGAACCATGAAAGTGTGGGATGGCTTCACAGGTTTGACCCCCTGCACCAACAAATAGAAGGATTTTGGCTACTAAAACAAGAGGTGTCTAGTAGGGGATTATCGTGAACAGAGAGCCTGTCTATAATAACCTGAGAACTGGGAGGCCCACTCCCACTCTCATCACCAACAAGTCTCGGTGGACCGAGGGTCTTGTGGCTTGGCTTTAAATGACACTAGCCACTCCTTGGGGTACAACTTTCGTTCTACCCCCTTTGATATAGCCCATCGGAAAACGTGCTCAAGGTCAAACCCTGAGGTGATGGAATCCCCAAGCAAGCCTCTACTAAAAATAAAAAGGAGACCAATGTGTATTTCTTGTCACCCAGGATTGCACAAGTGCGCAAGGGGAGAGGAACGTACACACTAGCTCAGGTAACACATAATGTGCAAGCACATTAAACACAACAAACAAAGTTATTTTTAAGCACCAATTGAAGTGTGATCTACTATAAATAAAATAAGGTTTAGTAGTTTCAGAATAAATTCTTGGACACACGAAAACTTGCAAAACCACCCATTAGTAGTTTGTCAAAGATGTCTTGGACCAACAGGAAGCTCCAAAACCCTAGTTAGCATGAGAGGTTAACCAAATGAGATCTGATTATTTGATAATGTATTTGAATCCAAAATTAAAAATTTAAAGAAGGTAACCCTATTGAATTTCTAAGAGCTTTCCAAATTTATAAATTTTTTAGAAAAATTCCTTTATTTGGACCCTAGAGAGCAGATTTATGAAAAACCCACAATTTTTAAAGATTGAATGTTTCAGAAAATATATGATGTCAAAATGAAAACTATAAAGAACAAACCCCATCTAAAATTGTGAGCCCTTTCTAGATCTATAATTTTTTTAGAAAAATTCCTTAATTTGCATCCTAGAGAGTAGATTTATGAAAAACCCACAATTTTTAAAGATCATATGTTTCAAAAAATATATGATTTCAAAATGAAAACTATAAAGAAAAAAACCACTCTAAAATTGTGAGCCCTTTCCAAATCTGCAAAAAATTCAAAAAAATGTGCTGATTTGCGTCCAGAAAGCAAGATTTATGAAAAATCATAAAATAACTATAACATGTGTAAAACTATTGATAAAAGGCTAATTTTGGATTGTGGCTATTTGAAATGATCCTTAACCTGTAGTAAAAAAATTAAAAAAAAAAATTGCAGCCATTTGGAAGATATGATCAAATCTTTCCAAACTAGGGTTTTTGTCCAAAGATGATGTGAAACCCGCAACAAAAAGCTACACCATTTTCATGTCAGGTTCACCATTTGTATGATGTTGAAAATAAAAAACCTTGAATTGACAAATGAGAATCAACATGCATTCAACATCATATCAATGAAGTATTTAGAAATGAACACAAATGCAAAAAATGAAATACTAATTACTAAGAAATCAAACACATGCATTCAAAAGGAAAATCACTCCATTGTTATCCTATCTACAAGATCTTGTCTTTGTTCTTAGATTTTTGCAGCAAAAGCACAAGATTCTATGTAGAATGGATTTGATCAAAATGAAATTGGGGTCCTTGAAAAGTGAGGAGGAAGAGAGCTTATATAGATGTCCTCATGGGTGGATCCACATTTTAGGAAGAATGTGGGATTAAAGAGTGAAGTGGAGAAATGAATATTATCCCATATTGCTTAATCAAGTGCAATTGATGGGAATGAGAGAAATAAATGAGATGTTTTATGATATAATGTAGATTTAGAAGCTTAGAATAAAGATGGATTTGCGAATTAATGGATGATTAAAATGGATTTACATATTTAAATGATTTAATGAAAATCTAATGGATATTTTAATGATTAATGCAAATGGAGTAATATGAAATGAATAAATGCTTATAATATGTTAATGATTTAAGCGAATTAATGAATGAATAAAATAAAGTATTAAATGAATGAATTAAAGAAATAATAATATCCATTTAATTAATAGATGAAAAATGGGACGATTGTGCAGACAAATTTTGAGTGTCTACAATAACTAATACCAAGGACTCACAACTTACTACTCAAGTACTGAAATTGATGACAACCAACAATTAGTGTTGACATCAATGCCAACAATTAGTGTTGACATCAATGCCAACAATTAGTGTTGACATCAATGCCAACAACTGCCAACAATCTCCTCAATGTCGACATCAATGACAACAACTACCAACACGTCCACTCCCTCAAGGATAGGAAGATAACAAGTCTTGAAATAGAAACCATAAATATGAAATAGAAGAAGGAAAATCAAACTAGGACTCTGCCCCTAACGGTTAACCACCATGAAAAGAACATGTTTCCTGGAAACTATCGCATCATGGGTTACTCCTATTTGGAATAGATTTTTCCTTCCAATAACTTATAAGTGGATAAAAGTGTATTTGTGATGACTTTCATGGATGACTATTCAAATAGCCACCTTTGCTTCCCTTTGGAAATTTCGTTCTTTGATTATTTTGGCTCTCCACTGCAACCATCCATAGTCCTTTACTGTAGGTTGGAAATCCAGTTGTTGCGGGATATAGTCTTCTTGGCTGCAAGATTTTAGTTTTGCTACCAAGGAATTCACATCTTTAATAATCATAATTAAACCATAAAAACATACTTGATCCTATGAACATTCATACTTCTGCACAAGCATATATCAATATATCATATTTATATTTCCACATATTTAGGTCTGTCAAAGTGCATAAAATGCATATGAAAGATGTATGAAGTCTTGGAAATATTTTTGAAAATTTAGGAAATGAAATTATAAAAGCATAATTGATGAAGGAAAAACTAGCCATTATCTAGACCCATCTTGGTATGTATTGAACCCTATTGTAGTTAGGTGTCAATTTGATAGCAATAAATGTTAGGTCAAGGGAGTCAATCAAATATGTCAATCTAGGATCGATGTGTTTGAAAGCTAATGCAACACATCTAAAACCTAATGCAATGCTTTTGATGGGGTTGTGATGCTTTTGATAAGTCACGTTGCTTTGAATTTTAGTTTGCATTTGACTTTTGTGGTGTGACACTTTTGAAAAGTGGTTCACAATTGATTTAATAAAGTGATACTTTTGAAAAAAAGCTCTCAATTGGCTAGGATAAAGTGACACTTTTACAAAAAAGGTCACAATTAATTAAAACAATGTGTCAAGAGAGTGTTGTTACTTCAAGAACTTGAAAATATTCAAAAGATGCAAATCCAAAGCCAAATCATAGCATTAGAATTCAAAGAGAGTGAGGAAAAATGTTCACTTTTTACAAAATAGCAAGTCACAATTTTTTTGCCAAAAATGATTGCCACACAAGAGCATTACATTTAAAATATTCTTTGGAATGTAATTCTCCAATGACCACTTGAATTATTAATTTTTGTGGGACACTAGCCCGTCATGCAAATGTCTACACATAATGCCCCCCATTTAGTAAAAATGGACTAAAAAGCCTAGGATCATCATAATTTTGCTAGACAAGAGATTTTATATTTAAACTAGTTTTATATCATGAGCTTAAGGGGAGAACATTATGTAGTGTGAAATTGTAGGGTATGCAATTTCCTACACTACATTATGCCCCCACTTTAACAAGAATATGAATATACTAAATATGCATGCTAAAGTAAACATGATTTAAAATTAAAAATTATAGAAGGATACTATATCTAGGAAGAAAAATATTCAATCCACATGGATATGCCCCTAGGGAAAGAAGTCTTGGAAAAAAACTAAAATATCCTACACAAAATAGACATTCCAATACAAGAATGTTCACATAAAACATGTTAGCTAAAAGACATACATCAATCTTAAGGAGAAAAAAGTAAACATTCATGCAAACACACAAACAAAAAAAGACATAAATTAGCCAAAAAGAGAAAAAGAGATAGCGAGAAGAGCATAAGATTAAATGTTTTGATGAATGACTTTCATAAATAATTTTTATAAATGATTTTGATAAGTATGGATAAAAAGATGTATTATGTTAGAGACCGTACAATGATTTTGATTGATCATGGTCGTTGCAAGTTGGGTTGTAGAAAAACCATGGAAAACATAGAAAATATGAAGACCCATAGGGCCTAGAAAGCTTTTCTATGCTATGTGGTTCATATGCTATCAAGTTGCTATAAATATTTTTTATTTGAGATAAAAATATATTGTGCATTGTGATATCCCCCCTTTGAAATAATTGCATTACTCAAGGAGTGCAAATGTTTTAGGAGAGAAATGAAAGAGATATATTCTTCAGGAAGCATCACAAAGCAGGATGTTGTGTCATGAAACACAATAAATTATGCTCATTGAATGTCATTGACAATGTAGGGATGACACATAGAATGTACAACATCACCTATGCCAAAAACACTAAGGGATCCAACAACTTGGGGTCAATATGAAGATTTGATAATTGTGTATATTATTTAGATTAAATTTCTATATATTTTTTACTCCCCAAGTTTAGTGGAACTAGAAACATAGAGGAGAAAATTCACTTGCTAACAAATAATTTTTTAGGTCAACATGGAAGAGACCTAAATTTTTCAACACTTTGCATTGTCTCCTAAATTAAAAATATCATTGTAAAACATATAATAGAATGATGGTATAAATAGAAGAATTAACAGTGCTTCATTTGTCCTATATCCATGTACCTATACAAGTATCATGGGTCATCTAGGTAAGATTAACAAACATATACAAACAAGCATGGGGGAGAGCACAAACAAAGCACACACTCAATATAACTAAAATATAAAGATAAGAAAAGCATTGCTTTAGAGAGTTAACTCAAACATATAAATTGTCTCCCAATCTTGATCATAAGGGGAGAGAGGTCAATTCTATAAAGGAAGCAATGTTAAAGTGATACTAGGCATCTCACCCATCATAAGAGCCAAAGAACTAGCAGTGAGTACAACATCATCTTGGACATCCTCTAAAATGAGTGCCAAT
The DNA here is from genome assembly GCA_007258455.2 of Sequoia sempervirens. Classification (NCBI taxonomy): domain Eukaryota; kingdom Viridiplantae; phylum Streptophyta; class Pinopsida; order Cupressales; family Cupressaceae; genus Sequoia; species Sequoia sempervirens. Next base: position 49,828 of record VDFB02315444.1, on the reverse strand, counting down.
GATTTTGTAAAAATCATAGACAACGCCAAAATATCTATGATGGAATCAAATAGATTCTCCCTTGAGGGAGAAGCTGGTGAGTCACTATTTGAATAAATAATGAGAGGATTTCCATGACTAATCACATGAATAGGAGTAGTGAAAGACACATAAGATTTTTGTACTTATTTTGTGAAGAAAACTAGTGAAAAAGGATTTGAATGCGATGAAGAAGGTGGATTCATCTTTTGTTGGATAAATGTTGGAGTTGGATAATTTTCTAGTTTTCTCTTGGGAGGTGGGCAGGGGATATTGATATCAATAGTGGCGGGGTGGAGAACATCCAGAAAAATTTAATGATGGGTGCACTAGAATGTTACTAAGTTAGAATGTGTCGCACTAGATATTATAGATGTGTTGAACATGTATGTTAGCTCAAAAAATAGTTAAATTATAGGAGGATTTGGAATTAGATGTGGTTCCATCGAAGGAGCTAAGAACACTTGCACACTCTAAGGGTGAGGGTTCATCGGGATCTTGAGAAGAAACAAGAGATGATGCAAAAGAAACAACCACTGGCAGTGGAGATGGAGGAGAAGAAGGCATAACCAAATATGGAGATGGTCGTATCAAAGGAGGATGCTTAAAATTGGGAATTTTCATAGTATCCTACCCGTGTGCCAATAAGCATTGACAATTATTATGCTCACACACAAGTTGATAATATTGATTATGGGGTCCACGCATACTTTTCAAAGGGGGATCACTTTTCTTCAATTGTGGGGCTATCTTCACTTCGAGAACAAAAGGAAGAATACTCTCAGTAGGAAAAGGAAGAGAGATTTGGGGTGCATGGTCCATGGCCCCCACCATTGGTTTCTTTCCTCTTTCTATCATGGGACAGTTAGAGGAACATAAGGAATCACTATAGGACAAGGCATGGGTGGTACACAGGAGGATTTTTGTCCACCCAACTGCTTTCCTTTCAATATCAGAGGGGTAGGTCTAGGAACAATAGGGTCCATAAGACGAGAGAAGATCCAAGGGGAAGATTTACCCAACATGGGTGTCTCTCCCTAGTTTCCATTTCTAAAATTTGGGGGAACAAGAGGTGCAATCGAAGGTTGGGAAACCTTAGGAGGAAAAAGAGGTCTACTCGATGGATAATGTTTATCTTTAGCCATCAAAGAGGTAGGCATGTAAACAAAAACATGGTACTGTGATGGAGAGGCCAAAGGGGAAGCAACCACCAAAGAGGAATAAGATGAAGGAGCTACAAAAGAATAATACATTGAAAAACTCTCTAAATTTTGAATATGCTTTAATTAATAGATCTCCATGAGGTTGTATACGTCCCAAAGGCAATGAAAAAAAATGATCAAGAGAAAATCCTCTATCTGACACAAGTGGCATATATCTAGTGTGTTGGATAATATTCATTGTTCTATCATGAGGAAATTTTAGGAATTTTTGTTGTACAAAAGATACTACATTCATGAAAGTTAGCCACGGAATACCTAACTTCACTCTGAATAAGTCAGATTTGGGGATGACAAAAAATGTGGTTTCCATTGACTTGGGCCCAACTTGGACCTTCAAAGTGATGGAACCCATTGAAGGAAGAGAGACTCCATCGTTTGTACGAATGGTCATCAAAGAATGATCATATTTTTCTTTATGGAACCCATTAGTAAAGAGAATTTCTTTCATGATAATATTCACCTTGCTAGCAGGATCAATGAGAACACCATGAATGATTACAACGAAGGAAGTTTTTATACAAAATTCGACACGTCTTGCTCCATTATCACAAATTTCTCCATAGATACCAAGATTTTGTCAAAGGATTTACTCACGAATACGCTGTGGACCCTCTAGATTCACGAGCCTATTTTCAAAGAAGAGCTCTCTCTCAACGACATAATCACAATCAACCTCTTGATTTCAACTACATACCACAACCTTCTATCGAATATTCGATGCATCCTAGTCAAATACTTCAGTGAGTGGAAATAGGCTATTTGATATATTGATCATTCTTCGAAAACAAAGATCAAATCTTTCAAGTGCACCGTCCATCACAAACTTCTAAATCCTTGGTTCAACTTCTCTCAACAGGATTTTGACATCCTTTATCATTGGGAGCCACAACCACGAATTAGGAAACATAGTTTTGATCATATCATAAGATTTTTCATCTTATCAGATTGAAACATCATCATTCATTGCACTCATCAAACTATGATCTAAGTTTAGAAGAACATCTTAAAATCATATGCCTGTTTTTACATGATCACAATAGAATAAACTGAAGGAAGATATCCAACAAGAAGATCATATCTCAACAACACAAAAGGAAGGTGAAGATAGTGATCCCCTTTATAGTGTGAGTCGAAATCCCCTCTTTGAGGACAATATGACTGAAGGAGAAAAGAATCCGTTTACTTCCAACAAAGATATGAGAAAAATCCCTGAGGATAGTGAGGATGAACAAGAAGAAGAACGTCACCTTAAAGAAGCCGAGCAAGATCCTAAATTTCTTAGAGTAATAGAAAAGATCGTAGCACGCGATAAACAAAAATACTTCCTATTTTTGGTCGACAAAGGAGCCAAATTGCCTCACGATTTTGATATTGCGAACATAAAGAGTAATCTTGATGAAACACCTTTATCTGATTTTGGTGCTTTGACTAAAACAATTAGAACATTAGAAGGAAAAGTTAAAGATCTAGAAGGAGGAGCCACAAAAAAGACATACGCTCTTGATGAAATTTTTCCATATCCTTTTGATCGACGTCTCAACATGATTCCATTTCCTAAGCATTGTGAAATTCCAAAGTTTGATCATTATAACGGGAAATCAGATCCAATTGACCATATTAGAGACTTTCGAAACATGACTTTAGAATTCGCTCATGAGGATACATAATGCATTTATTCCCACGAAGTCTTGGAGGCCAGTCTATGGAATGGTTATAAAAAACTACATCACTTGTCAAAACATTTGAGGAATTGATCAATGAGGCCATCTCTCAATATTCCTATAACATACAACACCAAATCACAATGATTGATTTATGCAAGGCTAATGTTCTGGAGAAGGAAAAGATCACTACATTTATAAATAGCTTGGATCAAGAAATGAGTTATCGTCGAAATCTTCATTGTCCTCCCTCTTTCCAGAAATTGATTGAGAATGCAATCATAATTGAAAATGCATTAGTCCAGAGGGGGATAATCAAACTTGATAGAGACAATCCTAGCTCTTCTAATCACCACAATGACAAATCTAAGTTTTGGACTCGCAACAAGAATGTGGTGAATGATGGTGTTGTAGATGCACATCATGTTTCATCTAAACCAATTGTTCTTAGTGTTCCTTGCAACAACAACTACAACAATGTCAACTCAGTTACAAATCAGGGAAACAACTCCCCTCCTCCTTTGAGGAATAACCAAAATCCAACTTTTGTTCCAAATCAAAATAATACCAACAATCAAGGGTATCATGGAAACAACAATAACAATGCTTTAGAAAATACATCAAACACGAATCCACAACGATCTTCATTTTTCTCCAATAGAAGAACTTTTACTCCATTGGGGAAATCTCTGGAATCTTCCCTTAAAGACTTGATGGCAAAGAACGTTATTACCCTACCGCCTCAACGTAACTTTGAACCTACTGTGAAGCCACCATCATGGAATGATGCGCACTATTGTGAATATCATAGATGTAAAGGCCATCGAACGAATAATTGCCAAGCCTTGAAGAATGCTATTCAATATTTAATCGACAAAGACATTGTCACAATAGAAGGGAACCAACAATCAAACGAAGACCACCAAGCATTTCAAAATCCTTTACCCAACTATCAAAAGGGTGAGTCTTCTGGAAAGAATGTGAATCATGTTGATGAGCATATAATCAATCATATCTACATTGATGACGAGCGGATTAATGTTATAAAAGTCAAAGAGAAAATGGAGTATCAAGAAGTTAAAGTAACAACAAGGGCACAAGCTAAAGTTGTCCTAAAAGGTGCTCCTTCAAAATCCATTGTGCCACCACCATCACATCAATATGATTTAATCAATCAACTTGGAAAAACTTCTGCTCAAATCTCTATCTTGGAACTTCTGAAGATTTCCCTGGCGCATAAAGAAATTCTAGACAAAGCCCTCATTGAGACAACTGTATCTGATGATCTGAATGTGGATAAATTTCAAGCCATGGTAGGACATTTGTCCTCACCCACATGCCTCTCATTTTCTGAAAAAGATGATGTTTCCATGACACATCCCCATAACTTATCACTATACTTAGAAGTCATGATCCACAAGTTTCGTGTCAAACGTGTACTAATAGATGGAGGTGTGGGTTTGAACATATGTACCATGAAATTAATTAGGGCTTTAGGATTTTTTGAGGATTCCATTGATCCCAGAAGAAAAATAACCATTAAAGCCTATGATGATGAGGAAAGAGCATCCAAGGGTTTAATTATGCTACCAATCAGAGTGGGACCTATTATCAAAAATACTTTCTGTCAGGTATTAGACCGTGATCTCGCATACAACATCTTGTTGGGTCGCCCTTGGATCCACAACATGCAAGTTGTACCATCTACATATCATCAATGTCTTAAGTTTTCGTATGATGGACAAGAGATCACGATATCAGCTGATAATTCTCACAGTCAAACTTGTGCTATCATCAAACCTAGTCAAGACACTTTGGTTCCTAACAATCGAGAAGCAACTACTAGCACTTCTCCAAACGTTGATACACAAATCAGTCAAGTGACCAAAAGCTTTGACAAGCAACTACGGTTCAAGGATAATGGAGTCAAAGAATATTCTCTCCGTTTGGCTAATCTTCCTACGTCACCTCGGTCACATGGACAACCTTCTATAATGCAACATCAGATATCTGTAGCATCAACATCAACACAATCAACATCAAAACCAATCACAAAGTTCAATGGACAGTTTATCAAAGAGAAATTTTTGATGGAAGATCCTGAGGATAGCAAAATGCTAGAATGGCTCTATAGAGATGAAAATGAAGATAATACAGTCCTAAATATCAAGTTACCAACTGATAAATATGGTAAGGGATATTCAATCATGTAAAAGATGGGCTATGAGGGTAATGGTCCTATCAGAAAAATAAAAGGAGTAGTTGAGCCTATTGATCCTCCAGGACTCACTGCAAAAGATAAGACATGACTAGGCTATGATACTAGCTCGAAGGAAACAACATCCAAACAATTGAATAATACTATGCTCACATTGCAAGAAAGATCTGATCTGAAGGAAGCATGCTTAATAACAATTCAAAATTTCGTCGATAATAACTCTGACACAGACTCTGGAGAATATGAATGGGATACCATCCATAATGATGAATTCTGGAGGGATAAATAGATTGATGTGATACACAAGTATACACCTACTCTAATCAAAGGAGAAGGTTCAGGGACCCAACCACACGAATCAAAACTACAACACAACTATGATTTTAGTGATACTGAGTCAGATTTAATCGAACAAGACTATCATGAGGATAGTACCATCATTGATCTACCTCATATCTCAGATCCTATAGACACCTCTGTTATGACCATAACCATAGTCGATTTCACGCAACCTAATGACCCACTATCACTAATACATCACAATCTCATTGACTGGGATCTATCTGAACCTCCCGATAGACCTATGTTTCCAACTGACGAATCTATCGTAAACTTTCTTTTCGCAGAGGATGTAAATGATTGTTCCACTAGCGATTTTCAGCATGAGATCCTTAGTTAGGAGAGTGTCAAGTTTCCTAGCTGCAAAAGTAAAAATAAAAAAGAAAGATCTAATGGTGAAAACCAGAATCTGGCAGTATTAGATCAAACAAAAGATAAAACAAACAGCGTATCAGATGGTGAAAACCTTTTTAAGGCACCAAATGATGGGATACTTGACACTCTCCCGGAGCACTATCATAAGCGATCGCCTATCTTGATTGAACCTACCAAAGCAGTTAATCTTGAAACTACAGAGAAACTGAGGATTTTATAGTTGGCCGCATCAATGAAAGATAAAGAAGTACCCGGGTTCATGGAATTTCTTAGAGCAAATCAAGTCAATTTTTCCTAGTCTTATGCAGACATGCTAGGTCTTGATCATGATCTTATAATGCATCACTTATCCATTAAACCAAGAGTAAAGCTGGTAAAACAAAAACTTAGAAAGATGCATCCTCATGTGGCACTACTAGTTAAAGAAGAACTTAAGAAACTCCTCGATGTGGGATTTATAAGATCAATTGACTATGTAGAATGGATCTCCAACATTGTTCTTGTATCCAAGCCTGAAAAAAGTGTTCGAGTGTGCACAAATTTTAGAGATCTTAATAAGGCATGTCCTAAGGATGATTTCCCTCTTCCAAGCATTGATACTATAGTTGATCTAACGGCTGGCCATTCCATGTATTCACTAATGGATGGTTTTTCTGGTTATAACCAAATCAAGATTGCACTTGAAGATTAGGACAAAACAACTTTCACATGTCCCTGGGGGACTTACTATTGGAACGACATGCCTTTTGGTTTAAAGAATGCTGGGGCTACATACCAAAGAGCTATGACTAAAAATTTTCATGACATGATGCACACATTCATGGAAGATTATGTCGATGACATACTAGCAAAATATTACACAAGAGAAGGAAATCTTGAGATATTATCTAAAATATTTGCAAGGTTGGAAAAGTTCAAAGTACGCCTCAACCCTAAGAAATGTGTTTTCAGAGTCACATCTAGAAAACTCTTGGGATACATAGTTTCAGCAAAAGGAATTGAAGTAGATCCCGCCAAGGTACAAGAAATCATGGAAATGCCTCCACCAAAGAATATCAGTCAGCTGAGATCACTACAGGGATGACTCTAATCTATACGAAGATTCATTGCACAACTAGCAGATAAATGTCTACCTTTCACACATCTACTACATAAGAATGTTCCTTTCAAATGGGATGATAAGTGTGAAAAGGCCTTTCAACAAATCAAGCAGTACTTAATGAACCCACCAGTTCTGATACCACCAAATTCAGACAAACCACTCATTTTATACATTGCTGCCATGGAGACATCTTTGGGGGCATTGTTAGCACAAGAAGACTCTACAGGAAAAGAACATGCAATCTATTATATCAGCTGAACATTAACAGGTCATGAACTCAACTACACTTTCATCGAGAAGGCTTGCCTAGCTGTGGTCTTCGCCTCGCAGAAGTTTCGACATTACATGTTAACTCATACAATCAATCTAGTTGCGAAGATTGATCCACTCAAATATTTGTTAAGCAAGGCCACGTTAATAGGAAGATTAGAAAAATGGGTCATGATCTTAAGCAAGTTCGATATTCATTATATGGATCGCAAAGAAATCAAAGGATAAGCTATTGCTGACCAACTGGCTGAAGCACCCCTACAAACAGAGCACCCCATGCACATTGAATTTCCAAATGCTGATGTCTTCACGGCAGAGTCAAAGCAACCTTGGTCATTATATTTTGATGGCTCATTTACTCAACATGGATCAAGGGCAGGCATACTCTTTGTCACCCTCAAGGAAATACCATTCCTCGGTCATATCGGCTAATGTTTCCATGCACTAATAACATAGCCGAATACAAAGCTTTAATCACTAGACTCAAAATAGCACTGGAATGGAGAATCACAGAGTTACAAGTCTACGGTGACTCACAGTTAATCATTAACCAAATTAATGATGACTATCAAACTAAAGATGACAAACTGTTGCCATATAAGAAAATGGTTGATGATTTCAAGAAATACTTTGTAGACATCAAGTTCATTCAAATTCCAAGGCTTGATAGCAAGGCAGCTGACGCTATGGCCACAATCGCTTCATTGTTACAACTCCCAGAAACTCAGGCTCGCTACGAATTTTTGGTGGAACAATCATTTACGCTTGCTTATGACACACCCGAAAGCCAAATCATTTTCCACTTAATAGGATCCGATTCACCTTGGTATGGCAAGATTTATGCCTACTTAAAAGACGACATCTTACCACTTGACTTATCCCGTAACCAAAAGCACAATTTTATCCGCCAATCCTCTCGCTATACCCTTATTGCTGACACTCTCTATCGCCACGATCTTGATGGTACTTTACTTCGATGTATTGAACGTGATGAGTCTGATAAGGCTTTACAAGAAGTTCATGGTGGCATTTGTGGTACTCGTTCAAGTGGACTAACCTTATCCAAGAAATTGATTAGAATGGGTTACTACTAGCCTACAATGGAGAGGGAATCATTCACTTTTGTAACAAAGTGCTCTAAATGTTAGATACATGGAAATCTCATTAATGCACCAACACAAGAACTACAACCGTTTGTACCAACTTGGCCATTCTCTCAATGGGGGTTAGATTTAGTTGGCAGGATTCATCCTTCATCTTCGAACGAACATAAATTCATCATCACAGCGACAGAGTATTTTACCAAGTGGATTGAGGAAGTCCCTCTCACTAAGGTCACTGGAAAACAAATCTCATCATTCATACTCAACTATCTCATCTATTGGTATGGCATTCCCAACTCCATCATCACAGATAATGGACAACCATTCAAGAATCAGGATGTTGACGAAATTTGTGAGAGATTCCATATTCAACATAGATACTCAACACCTTATTATCCATAAGGGAATGGCCAAGCAGAGGCCTCAAACAAAACAATATTGAAAATTTTAAAGAAGACTGTGAATGATGCAGGGAAAGATTGGCATGTTCAACTCAATCCCACATTATGGGCTTACCGAACTAGTATCCGAACGCCAACAGGAGCAACACCATTTGCTCTTGTCTATGGAGCAGAAGCCATCCTACCTTTAGAAGTTGAGATTCCATCACTTAGAGTATCACTGAAAGGTCTCATAACATATGATGAATACAAAGTTTCCTGACTTCAAGAATTGGAACTTCTTGATGAAAAGAGACAACAAGTAGCTGATCATTTGAAAGCTTATCAACAAATGATGTCTCGCAGTTATAATCACAGAGTCAAACCACGTACCTTTCAGGTTGGTGATCTTGTTTTAAAAGAGAACCCACACAATCAACAAGACAGGGAGAAGAAAGGAAAGTTTGAACCTAATTGGCTGGGTCCGTATGTGGTTATAGCAGTGTACAGTTCAGGAGCATACAAGCTGTCAATGCCAGAAGGGGACCTGTTTGATGAACCCATCAACAACATGCACTTGAAAAAGTATTATGTCTGAAGCAGTTATCATCATTCAGAAAAAGTCCTAAAAAAAATCCAAAAACAACAGAAAAAGTTCTGAAAAAATCCAAAAACATCTAGAAAAAGTCCTGAAAAAAATCCAAAAACATCCAAAAAAAGTCCTGAAAAAAATCCAAAAACAACAGAAAAAGTCTTGAAAAAATGGTTACCTTGGTGAAAATCTGGCAAACAGGCATCTCGGTAGCGACAAAAAAAAAAAAACACACACACAGAAAAATGCAATTAAAATAAATAGTGAAAATTTGGCAAATAGACGCTATTTGTAGCTCTCCATCTATTAGTTCACGTTTTGCACTAGGCTTTCATTTCATGCATCTTTCCTTCATCTTAGGATCATACCAGCATCATGTTGCCATCATTTTCCTAGAGCGATAACGTCTTACCATGGCTTGATTATTGTACATATCCATTTCAACAAGTTGTGTCAAATACTGGGGGAAAAATGTTGACATACTCTGGGGCAACCAACTTTCAGGTTCTACCAAAATAGCTCAGCAACGCTATAGAACTTAGTCATGCGAACAAACAATCACAACACATGAACAAATATCCGATCATCGCTCCATATCACAACGACTTTTCAACACAATACCATATCATGACTCATATCTGGATGATCTCAAATCTGAATAATGATTGGAATATCAGTTTTTTACATTTTGAACAAATGGTTGTTTGATTTTTCGATATCATCTCTTTGGAGCACACTCAATGATGTACCGAACTAGAGTGGCAAGGAAGGAGGATGATTTTTCTTTGTTTGTTGTCTTGAGGTTAACTATCAATTTGATGCAAATATGTCGTGAAACATGAGTTCCAAAGAATATCATTGACGACAGTTCCACATTTGCATTAGAAGGTGGTTAGTCTTTGCCTGTTTATGCAAGAAATGCTCAGGTCATCTCGGTTCAATTATACCTCGATGCTTGTGTTCGCTTGCTATATCAAAAATCATGAAAGTTGTACTCTGGTCATCATTGGTGCTAATCTCCCCTCTGATGCTTATACATACTTCCAACATTTTATAAAGCTCTATGATGATTAAAGAAAGCTACCCGAAGGCTCAATGAATAGTTGGTTTTATTTAGTTGCATTTCATTTAGGTCAATGTATATATTTTGCATACTGGATTCGCATTAGAGTTTCAAACAAAGCTGAACAGATAAATCAACGGTTGTCATGTCTCTTGAGATTATATGTGGAGGACATTTGGACATTTGTTTCATCCTCATTTCATTATCATTTCATCTCAGTCTTGTGCATATCATATAGTTTAAACATCCATTATTGGGATCCTTTCCCATGTATGTATCCTTCATGATGCATTATCATTTCATATTTCGTATCATTTCATTGCATATCATCGGACATTCTCAATTTTCTCATCTTAGTTTCATTCTCATCATTCATTTATTTTTCATTCTTATCCTATCCATCACTTTCATTTTACATTTCATCTTTTAATACCATTGCACATCATCTCATTTAAATTCATTACATTCCATCATCACATATCATATCATTTCATTCCTTTCATCCCATATCTTTTTATTACATTACATTGCATAGCATATCATTCAATTTTTCATTTCATTTTATCATCCCATTTTATTACATTACATTGCATATCATATCATTCAATGTCATTTCATATCATTTTACATTTAATCCTTTTATGTCATTACATTGCATTTTCTATCCTATCATTATTTCATCATTTTTCACATTCCTCACATCATTTTCTCATCATTATCATATCCTTATTATTCATATAATTATCATTTATCATTTATCATCGCAACGGCTCATATCATTTTTATCTCATTTTATTGCATTTTGTTTCATATCATTACATTACATTTTTCATATCATTTCATTCCATTACATTTTATCATTTCATTCCATTACATTTTATCATTTCATTCCAATACATTTCATTACATTACATTGCATATCATATCATTATCTAACATTTCATTTTATCATTCACAACATTTCAATTTTACATTTTATCATCTGCTTTCATTACATTTTATTTTTCATACCATACCATTACATTACGGTTCATTTTATCATTCCACATCATTTCAATTTTATCATTTCATTCCATTACATATCAGTACATTATATTTTTCCATATCATCTCATTTTCATTACATTTCATTTCATATTCTTACATCTACATTTTATCATTTCATCAATCTTTTTCATATTCATTATATTTCATATTCATTACATTTCATCATTTATCATTCACATCTTTTCTCATTTTCAAAAACCATTTATACAACATTTGTTTCATATTACATATCATATGGAAAAATCATCACATCACATCATCATCATTTGTAACATTTTGGAAAACACAAATAAACATTCATACAAACATCACATTTCCACATCATTAATCATTCATATCATATTATATCATCTTGACACATTGCATTTTTACCATCATCATCCACCTGCGTAAGATCATTAGTACACATCATATCGCACATCAGCCTGCAAATCATGTTAGTCAGTAGATCATATATCAATATCCATATCACATAAGCAAGGAAATAAATGCATATCCATCTCATATCATCATATCATATGCAACACATCATCAAAACTCATCGCCGCTGCATAACATCGCTCATAAAAAATATATACAAATGTCCAATAGTCCAATGACACTGAAATGTCTAGAAAGATACATGAGATATGATCAAAACTCAATCTACATGCTCCAAAGAATATGGGATACAACACATAATATCCTGCATACATCACGGCTGGCTGATGGAGCTGGTCTCGCGGATGGTGGCCTGCCACTCATCCCTGCATCTGGATCCCGTCGAGGACCGGTAACCCCTAGGCTCTGTGTACCTATTTGTGTCCTACTCCTGGTCCTAGTATGGGACGGTGGGAAAGTCACTCTATGCTCAGGAGGACACAACTTCGCCTCTCTCGCCATCTCAAAGCCCTCTGCAATGGCCTCCCGCAATGATGCACTCTCCACGGTGCCCATCAACCTCTGTGCAACACCCTCGGCCTCTACTGCCCTCCATCTCAATGCATCTCTCTCTGTAATCAATTGGGCTATCTATGGGTTTGGGGTAGGAGGATGTGCCTATGCTTGTGCCTGTGCCTGTGCCTGTGACTGAGCCAGCTGTGCCTGTAGCTGTGCAACCAATCCCTGTGCCTGCACCAACTGACTCTGCAACTGCACCTGCTATCCCTGCAGTGTCTGTACCTAGGCCTACAGAGTGGCTATCTGTCCCTGCTGTTATGAGGATCCAACCCTGATCATTGTCTGCTACCCAATCCCAGTCCTCGGCCGCCGCATGATATGTACACCACTCAAAAAGTCTCGCCCTGGCCTCCCTGACACCCGCCCCTCATCTCCGCCGTCATCCCCATCATCCCCATCTGAGCTATCCTCCCCTCCACTCTCCTCCTCATCTCCCCTAACCGCTACCTTCTCCCCACCTGCCACATCCTCCTGTCTCCCTCCCCCTAGCTGTGGTACTACCAAAATAGGTGCTGGCTCATTGGGACCGGTAAACCGTGGAAAGGGATGTGTATGGTAATAGACTGAGTACTCGTCGGACATGCCAGCATCAACAATATCTCGTCTATCATCCCATGCCTCAGGTGCTAAATCCATATACTCCGTATATGCTATCTGATATGAAATACACGGCCCCCATCCAGCCTCATCTTTGCTCCGAACATAGTGCGCAACCCCCTGTGGCATCCCCTGTGTAAAACCGAACTGTCGCTGCACCCGCAATGCCAAAAACCTCTCAATGATGAAAGGGGTCCTCCCTATAAAAAATCGAGGAATACCTACAAACGACATCTTAAGGTGATCCGTATCCCATGGCTCACAATCTAGGTATGGCCGCCATATCACTGCATCCATATTGTCCAGGAACTGTCTCCAGTAATCCACCTTGCTTAGCTTGGGATGGACAAGGAACATAGCATAAGCATACACATAAGGTCTACCTGGTGGCCTCACTCGGGGACAAGCTAGTCTCATCACAACAATATGCTCCCACGCCCAGACCTGAAGCAATGTCATGCCGCACGACAAACTGGATGCACCCTTGTATACCACCTGATGTAAATCATGATATAAATGAGCCAACATGCAGCTCCCCCAGGCATATCTCTGAGGCTGTACCAACATCTGCTCCAGGATCCTCCCCCATCCCATGGATAATCCCTTTGATCGGTGATCCAGACAAAGGAAACCTCCAATGAATGCACCTAATACTGCAAGCAAGGCTAGATATCCTATGAAATCGGCCCATGGCACCCAGTACCCTGCTATGTGTGCATCGCCATAGACTCTCCTTAGTGCATCTGTACCACCAAGCTCCTTGTGATCATAGAACACAGGGGCGCCAACCACGGGAATACCAAGAATCCTGTAGACATCCTCTGGAGTCACAGTCACCTCACCAGTCGGCAAATGAAAGGTGTTGTGTTCCGAATGCCACCTCTCTACCAATGCGGTCAACAGTCCCCTATTGACCCAAATCAGAGGCATGGCCAACAAAGGTCTCAATCTGCATGTCCCTATCAATGCCACCTCATTTGGTGTCAGCTCGACTATCCTATCCCACCCTGTCGAGTGTCGCTCCCTAATTTGGAGGTTTTTGAAAACCTCCTATTTTCGGGTAACACAAGACAATCAATCAACATCATATCAATGATTCAATCTCAATAAGGCAAAATCAATCTGACTCATACCTATCTATGACCCATATCAGTGACCCATATCAAATGTTCTACCTAGGTGACTCATATCAGGCAATCAATACACCAACTCTCTATCTAAATATCACATCAATCTGTTCTATCATCAATTACTATTTGTTTTCTTTCTCAAGAATGCAAAATTTTCAACAATCAAATCATCATCCTATTTGTTTTCTATTGTAGAAAGCAAATTTATCAACAATCAAAACATCATCTTATTTGTATTTCAACCATGAATGCAAATATGTATTCAATCAATCACCTACTATTGTTTTTTATCGCAGGAAGCAAATTTATCAGAAACCATATCAACCATCTACTATTTGTTTTTTATCGCAGAAAGAAAATTTATCAGCAATCCTATCAATCATCTACTCTTTTTTTTTCATATAGGGGAAACAAAATTATCAGCTATCTACTCTTTGATTTCTATTTTGGAAACAAAGTTATCAATTATTTATCAGATTTCAACATGATGACAAGACAATTTCTCTATCTATTGACCAAGGAAGCAATATACATAATCATTTTTACATAAATTTTATCAAATCACACATTCTTTCTATTTTTACCAGATGCGCTAATATGTGGTCTCTATGCGCTAAAACTCATATGCGCTATTCTTTAGCCTGGATGCGCTAAAACCCAATGCACCGTTCTTTGCACGGGATGCACTCAAACATTTCCCATATGTGCTATTTCCCTCTAAGCGCTAAAACTCTAAACCTAAGCGCTACTTCATTTCCTGGATGCACGATAACCCTATATGTGCTACTGTTTTCCCTAGATGTGCTAAAACCTTAATTTTCTTACGGCATCCCATAAGCGCTTCTTTTTTCATCGAATGCGCTAAACTGGTTTCTACACTAAACATGCAAGATCTATCCTATATGCGCTAATCTTTTCATCGAAAGCGCTTAAAATTTTCTAAATACGCTAAAATGGAGGACTAAAACCTAAATCCGCGGAAAAACATGGAAAATCTTACTAAAAAATGAAAAAATTTGAAAGCACAAACGGTTAGATCGACTCACCGATGGTCCATACGCACTGGCCTCTAGTATCGGCAGGATCGCTCGAACCTATGATGATGATATGGAATCTCCATTTCGCTCGGTCACTATTAGAGCTACAGGATTCTCAAAAGTAAAAAAGTGCAAATGACTTGTCCTTTTTTACCTTTTTACCTTTTAAAGGTCAACCAAAGGTAAGTTTTGTGACATTTTTATCTTTTTTGTCCAAATTTGACTTTATTTTCACACTGGGGCATCTCTATACATCATTTTTCACAAGCTAAATCACTGAATTCACATCAATGTCAAACTCTCCTCATCAAATCCAACAGTATCAACAACTCATATCATCATCAGTGATTTACCTCTCGAGGGGGCATCATTAACACTAGTGGCATCTTTCGATGAGAAACACATCAGAATTAGATCAGGGGCATATTTTTCGGAAAAGGGGCATAGTCAAACACAACAAATTTCGAAAGCAGGAATATTTTCTTTGAAGCAATGCGTTTCACACATTACTTCAAAGATGGGAAAAATGTAGATGCATAAAATCGGTCATATCTGATTAATCCTGGCATAAAATGTAGAAGCAATCCAGAGATGGTGAAGAACCCCCAAAATCTCCTCCATCTACTCCTTCTTCCCCTTCTCCTTCTTCTTCTAATACTGCTAATCCATTTAAGAGCAAGTCTAAGCTTGTTATTAAATTGGATGTAAAATTTGAATTGTCTAAGTACTATGGGGAGTTAAATGCTGAAAAGTTAGATGATTGGGTCTAGCAGGTAGAAGTGTACTGTAGGATTCAAGGCCTAGTAGAAGATGCTTCTAGGATCCAGTTAGCCACTCTCCGGTTGGGAGGTACAACTCTCACCTGGTGGGAGAGTAAGACTTGGGAAGAAATTGCTCGCCATGGTAATGTCAGTATGACTTGGATGGAATTTGTTGCTGCCCTTAAAAAGTAGTTTTACCCTTTAGGTTATATGCAACAATTAACCATGAATTGGCAGACCTTTAGGCAAGGTAAGGGGCAGTCTATCGAAGATTACACCCATGAGTTTAGAAAACGGGCTATTTCTTTAAATGTTCCCTTGTATACTCAGGATACACTACTTAAGTACATAGGTGGTTTGCATTCTTACCTAAGACATACTATTCTAATGTTGAGTCTTAATAATCTGGACAAAGCATCTATCCAAGCTACTCATTTAGAGTCAAGGGGTAAGAACACTTTCAGTGATAATTTCTCTAAGAAGCCATCTAACTCTGAGGGTAAGTCTAAGGGTAAAGACAAAGACAAAGACAAAGACAAAGACAAAGACAAAGACAAAGGAAAAGGGAAGAAGACAACTAAAGTTAAGAAAGAGGGTGATAAACCCACGAGAGAGGGGCATGATGATTTAAAGTGCTGGAAGTTGTATCCAGAGTTAAGGCCGAAAAGATATGGAGGAAATAAAGGCAAGCAAAAGACTACTGCAGTGATTCAACAAGATCATGGATCTGACTCCGGGGATGAGACAAAGATTGTTGTTGTTGGGATCCAAGGTAAAGGGAAAGGTATATCTCTTTCTTCTAATACAAGTTTTTCCAATGCAAGTGCAAGTACAAGTAAAGAATCTTCTCCTAAGGTTGATAAGCAAAGAAATGAATTGTTTCACATTCAGGTTGTAACAAAGCATACTAAGGTTGATACACTATTTGATACGGGTTCTCAAGTAAACTTAATATCTGAAGAGGTGGTAAAGAAACTCAATCTGGATACAACACCTCATCCAAAGCCATATCCACTTGGATGGGTTTGCAATGATGCTCAACTACAGGTAACAAAACAATGTAAATTGATATTTGCTATCACTGCAAACTTTGTTGATGAGGTAGAGGTAGATGTAGTTCCTTTGGATATTTGTGGGCTTGTGTTAGGGAGTCCTTATTTTTATGACATAAAAGCAATCTTTTATAGGGGGAGAATAAGTATCATCTTTTTAAAGATGGGGTAGAATACATTGTACGTGCACATAAGGTGAAGAATAATCTTACACTAGTCAATGCTGGTCAAATGAAAAGGTTGGTCAACTCTAGTAGGGTGATCCCACAATAGTGGTTTACAATTTTTGGCTAAACTGGACACTGAAATATATTTTTTTAACTAAATCTTCACTTTCGGGCACCTATAGTGGATAAACCATGAGGAATTTGAAGATGATGCAACTAGAGTTTTGTGACATTTTATCTATAGATTCTAAATATATTTTTTTTCAAAATTTTTGGAATCAGATTGCACTTCTTTTTCCATCTCCTCGAAAACTAGTTTTTTTCATAAAACAACATTTTAAAAAAGTGACGCTCACCATATAACGTATAAATTTTTTTCCATGAAGGATAAAATTCTAGTTCTTTTGAATTTAGATTTTTAACTCCGATATCTAGTGCTTCCACTTGGTTAGATAGTTTTTATTGAATATTTTTCTTTAATCAAATTTCAAAGTCAAATCGATTACAATTTAGACATAGCGCGACCGATAACGCATAATTTTTTTTGTATGTATTGAAATTCAATTTTTTTTATTGGATCAAGGACTTGAATATCGGTGCACTCATATTTTTCAAAAAAAACTGACAATCTTCTATTTTTCCACATGTGAGAACAAAGAGTTTGATTTTAGATGAAAACCTACATTCACAAAGAAATAAAAAATTAATATAATAATAAAATTAAATTTATTTAAAATTATACTTTTGGGAAGCTTATAATAAGGACTACATACTTACAAAAAATAAATTTTAAATGAATTCATTTGATCCCCCAAAAGGTAAATCAAAAGTTGTTTTTTATCAGCATTTTGATAGGTGTAAAGGAGACTCTGTTATAGGTATGGTTTAAAACTAACGGGGTTCTAGATCCAAGGGGGTTTGATCTAAGGTAGTTTGATCAAACCCTCTTCAATTGAAATGCTTTAAATGAAACTTTTAAAGGCTTAAATCATTATATTTTCTAAAAATATGTGATTTTAGCAAAAATTAGAATCTCCCAGAAATTGTAAACCAACTTTGTGGGATCACCCAGTAAGAACTTTGTATTAATGCTTGTAAAATCCAAAGAAGATAATACATCTGAGGAATTCAAGGGGTGTGACCCAAAACATAAAGCTAAAATGGTCAAAATTGTTTCTGCTTATGATGACTTGTTTCAGGAACTGAAGGGGTTGCCACCCAAGAGAGAGATACACCATGAAATCCAGTTACATCAGGATGTGCCACTTCCTAACATTGGCATGTACCGTTTATCAGTTATGCCGAATGAGGAAATCAAAAAGTAGGTTCAAGAGTTGATTGAGAAAGGAGTCATCCATCCTAGTACATATCCTTGTGGTTCTCCAATTGTGTTGGTTCCAAAAAAAGACGGGACTTGGAGAATGTGAATTGACTATAGAGCCCTGAACAAGATAACTGTAAAGAACATGTATCCTCTTCCTAGAATAGATGATTTACTTGATCAGTTGAAACATGCAGTTTATTTCACTAAGTTAGACTTGTGTAGTGGATATCATCAGATAAGCATTGCAGAAGATGACATTTGGAAAACTACATTTAAGACAAAACATGGACTATTTGAGTGGATGGTCATGCCCTTTGGGCAGTGTAATGCACCAACTACCTTTATGAAAGTCATGAATGATGTATTTCATCCTTTCATTGATGATTTTTTCATAGTCTATCTAGATGATATTCTTATATTCGGTCGAACTTGGGAAGATCATGTAAGTCATGTAAAGAATTTTTTTGTTGTATTAAGAAAAGAAAAACTTTATGTAAAGATGTCTAAATGTGAATTCGCTAAGACATCCTTAGTGTACTTAGGCTATGTTGTAGGAGGTGGTCAATTGAAAGTAGACCCTGCAAAGTTTGAAGCTATTGTAAACTGGCCTAAGCCAAGTACAATCACAAAAGTCAGAAGTTTTCTAGGTGTAGTTTAGTACTGGAGAAAGTTCATTGCAAACTTCTCTTATATTGCATCTCCATTGCAACGAGGGAAACTTTTCAGTGGGGAGGTCCACAACAGAAGGCTTTCAACACTATGAAGGAAAAATTGAGCACTGCACTAGTTTTGGCTTTACCAAATCTACATCAACTGTTTGAGATCAAGACAAATGCAAGTGGGTTTGCCATGGGAGCCGTACTTATGCAAGGAGGTAAACCAGTCTGCTACCACTTTGAAACCTTTCAGGAGTAGTAAGTAACGATCCCATTTATGATAAGGAAATTTATGCTTTAGTGTAGAGTGTTAAAAAATGGAAACATTATATAATGGGGAAAGAAACTGTAATCCACACTGATCACCAGCCACTTCAGTATTTGCACTCACAATCTAAATTGCAACAAAGTAGGCATTTTCGATGGATGGGTTTTCTACAATAGTTTCATTTGGTAATTAAGTATAAGAAAGGTGTCCATAACAAAGTAGCAGATATGCTCTCTAGGCCTCTTATCACGAATGCTTTGATAATCCTTCAGAATAGTTCTATGGTTCATGAAATTTTTTAGGAACAATATGCTAATGATGATAAATTTAAGGATATCTATGCAACTTTAATCCAAGGTAAACATGTAGAAGAGAAAGATTACTATGTGCAGGATAAATTGTTGTACCACTTGGGAAAATTATGAATTCCAAAGGATGAACAAGCATAGGTAATCAGAGAAGAACACACCTCATTGATTGCAAGATACTGTGGGGAAAGCAAAACAATCACTCAATTGCAGAAGTATTGTTACTGGCCTCGTATGCAAGAAACTGTATCCAAGTATATTAGAGGTTGTGTCATGTGTGCTTCTAGTAAACCTAGTAATAGGAAATTGGGGTTGTACACACGTCTACTTGTACCATCCTATCCTTGGGAAAGTGTGCCTATGGATTTTTTCGGGGGGTTACCTATGTCTAGGAATGGACATGATTATCTGTATGTAGTAGTTGATCGGTTCAACAAAATGTGTATTCTAATGACTTGTAAGAAATAGGTCACTGCTGAACTAACAACTCATATGTACTTTCAATTTGTATGGGTTCATTTTGGGTTACCTACTTCTATTGTATCAGATCAAGATTCTTGATTCTTAGGGGAATTTTGGTCAGCTTTATAGGGACTCATGTACACCAAGCTGAAGAAGAGTACCGCCTTCCATCCTCAGACCGACAGACATACAAAGGTAGTAAACATGATAGTTGTGTATTTTCTTAGAGGTTACTGCAGTAAGCATCCTAAGTTGTGGGATGAGAGTCTTCATTATGTGCAACATGCTTACAACCATGTGGCACACTCTTCTACAAAGAGGTCTCCTTTTGAGACTTATTTCAGTTATCTACCTAAAACACCGATGGATTTTTCTTTTGGGAAAGATGATGTTGAAGATGGACACCATGATGCAGAGAAGGCTTTGAATTTCATCTAGAAAGTCCAAGCAATTCATTAGGTAGTGGAAGCACAGTTGGAGCAAAGCCAAGCAAAATACAAGGCTCACCATGATATGCATTGCAGTGATCACCATTTTCAAGTTGGAGACCGAGTTTGGTTACATATTAGCAATGAAAGAATGCAAGGTGAAGGAATAAAGCTCAAGCCAATCAGATATGGTCCTTTTGAGATTTTGGAAAAGATCTGGTACCAATGCCTTTTGCCTTAATCTTCCTCCATACATGCATATCTATTTAGTTGTCAATGTTGAGAATTTGAAGTTGTATGAGCCTCCAATGATATTGGATGAAGACACGAACATTCAAGTTCCATCAATTGATGATCTTTCGCCAGAGTACATGTCAGAGTTGCTAGAGGATGTCATTCTCGATAGGAATGTCAAGACTTCATGAAGAGGAGCAATGGAATACCTCAGAGTGGGACTGAAAGGGATGCATCCAAGCAAGGAAAAATGGATGGAGATTGGTAAAGTGAGGGAGCTTTACCCTCACTTACTTTCTGAGTAATCAAGCTTTCAGAGGTCCAAAAGCTCTCCAGTGGGGAGGCTTGATTCAGGGGATATTTTTCACTAAAAATTGAAGTGTCTCCAATGCTCCATAATTTAGCACCATCAGAAAGAGATCAGAACACTGAATCCAATGCAACTTGAATGTAATCGAAAGGAGCTCATATGTTCAAGTTATGGCCAATCAAATTTTGGTCAAAAGCGAAAAAAATGATTATCTCAAAATTTGTTGAAAACAGTGTCAAATCGAAGAGCTCGATGAAATGAACCCAATGATGTTTGTTTTGTCAAAATCTAAGCCCGTATGCAAAAGATATCACAAGTTAAAGTTGGCGGTAAATAGGTTGACCTGGTCGTACGATTGATGACGTCAGCATGTTGACTTGGCAGGCTGTACAGTATAGATGTTGAGGTGGACCAATCAGGGTTTGATATGTGGTAGTCTGTATGATGATGGGGGCAAGATGACATGCCTGTCTATACAGTGACGTGGTAGATAACCGTGTAGTCCATTTGGCGTATGATTTTGCATAGTCAACTTTGTCAGCGAATAGTGAGGTGACACGTGGCCCAATCAGATGGCACCACGTGGCACCTCGTCAGCACACTCCTCTGGCTATTGAAATTGTTCTAAGAAAAAAAACAATTGGTTGAGGTCACCCTCACCTATCAATTCCAAGCTATATGTCTTAACTGCTAGACCGTCGGTCGTGCCGTTAACTACAATGGGGTGTCAGTTTGTTTTGTCTTAGTGAAGATCCAATTTGGGCGATAAAACGTGGCCGGTGGCGGTCGAAGCACCGACCCACCATCCACCAAAATGTTTGGATACTGCCACACCACCGATCCATTCAAGCATGGATATAGTAGTGGTTTGTTTTGTTGTATGTTTTGAGCTGTGGCCTTAACCAAATAAGGCTCTATAGATAAAAACCAACCCCTTAATCAAATAAAAAAATAAAACACAAAATGCCAAAAGGGGTTGAGATTTTTTAGGAGGTTAATTATTTTTTGTGATGGTTAAACCTTAATAAGGAATATTTTATGTATAAAAGGGGGGTATAGGTCTTCTGATTTTCTTAAGTAGGTGATGAGTGAGGAGACTATATTGAAGACATTATTCCATTTCTATGCAATGGGGAAACGTCCTGCCACTATGCTAGAAGGAGATGGAGTTGTAATATAGTTGTAATTCTAATTTTGGAGCTTAATCAGATTGGTCACTCTGTTGGAGAGGGTCCCAGAGACGTAGCCTTTTGGCGAACTCCATTATCAACTAGCTTGTCTTCTTACTTCTGTCCCTCTTTTGTTTCTCTCATCATGTTCCTTCAATTCTATTTATTTAAGCATTTCATTTATGTTGTTATGATTAAAGTTCTTTAAATTCAAGCCTTGTAATGTTAAGCATTCTTTAGAGAAATTGTCATAGATCCTAAATCAGATCATTGAAGCTCTTGATTTGACTTGATAATCAATTGTTTATAACTTTCCTTCTTTTCATGTATTTGGATGTTACCCACATTGATGTGGACTTGCACCAAATGATGAAGACACATAAATCACTTGGTGTCATGTCTAGGAATATGATGAAATTGACATAAAGTTTTTGGATTGTACCAAGACGAATAGGACTAATCAGTTGGAAAGGGTTCTATTTAGGAAATGAAATTGACTTATCTTTTAGTAGCTTTTTCATAATACTGTATAAATAATAAGATAATTTTGTAAACGATTTACACTTCTGAGGTGTTACATTTAAGACCCTAGAATCCTTTGATACAATAATTTTATGCTTGTTTTTTTATTAAAAGGTTTGTTTCTTTAATAATTTATGAAAGAAGATGCACTGCCCTAGTTATTAGAATAAGTTGATGAGGCCAAGCCCCTATATTGACTAATAGTTTGTTGATAATCTCTCAAGGTATTGTAAAGATGAGAAAAATAATTATATTTCATCAAAAATATTTGATCCCTAAGTGCCAGTGGATTTTTTTTGATAAACACACACTATACATCAAAATCAGGGAGCACATAAGAAATATGTGAAAATAATGATTGATATCTGAAAATGAAATTAGTCATTTTCTCAACATGTCACTACTTACAATAGATGACATTAATGAACATGATCTGTGGTCCAATATTTACCTAAAAATACTAGAGAAACTATTTGATTAATTTCTCAAACGCATAAATAGACTTGTTGGGAAGGGAGAAAAACTTGTCCAATGCAATATATTTTAAGGATTATAGGAATAGTTTAGCTAGCAACATATCCTAAAAAAAAAATCACTACATAATGTAGTGAACACAAAAATGTGACTCTGAGGGTATCTTTTCCACTATATTTCTCAAATCGAGGTGCTTCAAAGCCTTGGGGAAGAGGTGTATTAAGTACATTCAAGGATAGTGGTATGCATCTATAATATGAATAAATTAATGGTTGGGAAGAAGTGTTGGTTAAGCTAGCAATTTGATTTTGTAATTGGTCAACATGTTGTAAAAGCTGGTTTAAGATAAGATTTGTTGTATGGGCATAATAGTGAATGTTTGGATTGTATATGTAGTGATTGTAGATGTAAGGGGATAACAAGGACCAAGACCTAACCCAAGAAGAGTAGAGGAAAAACTAAACGAGCAACCCACAAAGAAACTAGAAGGAAGAGATATTGTATCCATATGCGATGTTGTCAACATATGAAAAGTAGGCACTGACATCAACACAAATAACTATGTGCTAGCAATGTTAGAATGTGAATATTATGGATTTCAAAAGATTGACGTATAGCAAGGGATATTTCTATGTACAATAGGTGCCAAAATTTAAAGAAATTCAAGTGTTTTGTTATAAAAAATTAACATATTGCAAATGGTATCCATAATAGGTACACCTTAGGCAAACATATCATTAGATAAAGCGTTTAGAAAAAACATGTAAGTTTTTATTCCAACATCTTAATCTATTTGAAACCAACTATTAGAGCACCTTCATGATCAAAAAATCCACTCGAAGAGGGAGATGAGATTGTTGGAAAAGTAGGATTAGCAAAAATATAGTTTGGAGGAGAATTAGGATAATTAGGCATATGCCAATTGTAAATTGTTATTTAGAAAAATATGGTGCAGTTCGGATAGGAGTGGTTAATGGTCTTGAGTGTGACATGTTTAGATTGGAAAGAATTTGTATAACTATGTTACCCAAAGAAATATATTGGGTTGTAAAGCTCATAAGATTCCTTAGGATACTCAATCTTTAGTTCAGGTAGTAAAATCAAAAGGGGTTTTGGAAATTGATTTTTTGTTTTTGTTTTGAGTTTTTAATGCAAATAAATCTTATGGTTTTTTAGAATATTTTGTCTTTCAATAAGGTTTTAAGTGTAAGGGCGTCAAGTTTACATAAATTTAATATGGAAAATTGGTTCTAGAAAAGGAAATATCCTTCCTTGAGAATCAATCTTCTATATTAACATTAGGATGGACTAGACGATTTTACTATGTTGTCTGATAAATCCTTCTTATGATTATAATTAGAAAATGACACTAAATATTACAATTTTAGTATAAAAATCTAATTATAAAAATTGTTACAATATCTTTTATATAAAAAAATATAAAATTGAAGTTCCATAGAAACATAATGTACATTCTGTGAAGATATTTTTGTAGCTTTTTCAAAGTCTTGACCACAAACACCAGTGTGTATCTCAGATGTCCTCATGATGCACCGTTGTCTTGCATAGATGGAAAATTAGAAGTATAGAATGCTTTGTAATCTGTACATACACAAATACCAAATAAATCATGGGACCACTACGCATAATAATACTGGAATAATAGAAATAATATGAAAACAAACTATAAAACCCCAACTATTGGAATTAAAGAAAAATACTAGAAAGCAAGAGATGTCACCAAATATATTCATTTTCTTCCAATCAAAGAAAAACTTGCACATAAAGAAGAAAGGAGAAAATGTTTGGGTTGGATATTTAGGGGCTTGCCTTAGTTAAAACCTAGTTTTGGTGTTTCCACCTCCACAAACAACCAAGATTGATTTGATGAAAAACTTGATAAAAGAGATATTGATAAATATTGATTAAAACAATATATAATGCCAATAATTCAGATGATAAATTTAAATATACTATGCTAACACCAAATACATCTATCTGCTAGCATATAGAACTTTTAATAATGAGAAGGAGATAATGAAACAAGATATCCCTCACTATGAAGTTGTAAAAAACCTCCAAAGTAGAATTTAGAGCTACAATATTGTTATATTACTCAATCCTACCACAAATAAATGACATGCAATGTGTCAAAAGAGTGTTGTTACTTCAAAAATCTGAAAAGATTCAAAAGTTGTAGAACCAAAGCCAAAGTGTAGCACGAGTGTTCGAGAGAGAGAATGAGGAAAAATATTCCTTTTTTATAAAATAGAAAGTAATTTTTTTTGTCCAAGCATGATTGATACACAAGAGCATTACATTTAAAAGGTTCTTAGGAATGAAACACTCCAATGACCACTCGACTCACAAATTTTTGTGGTATGCTAGCGCATTGCACAGATGTATGTGCATAGCGTTGGGCCCTCCAGGAAAATGGACTAAAAACATAGGATCATCAAAATTTTGCTAGGCATGAGATATATTAGTTCTAAAATTTCATATTTAAACTATTTTATACCATGAGCTAAAGGGGAGAACATTACATAGTGTGAAATTGAAGGGTATATGATTTCCTACACCATAACAATCATGTATAATACTATTTCAAGGAATGAATGGTTGTATGATATGTGCATGTGTGTGTATAGCAAGAAGAGCATAAGATTAAATATTTTGATGAACAATTTTCATAAATGATTTTGATAAGGATGGCTAGCAAGGTGTATTATACTAGAGATCATTCAATGATTTTTATTGATCATGGTTGTTGCAAATTGCGTTGTAGAACAACCATGGAAAAGATAGAACATATGAAGACCCATAGCTTAGCAAGCTGCACTATGCTAGGTATTTCATATGCTATCAAGTTGCTATAAATATTTTTAGTTTGAGATAAAAACCTGATTGTGCATTATGATAGCCCCCCTTAAAATAATTGCATGACTCAAGGAGTGTATTTTTTAAAGGATAGTTATGAAAGAGATAAATTATTAAGGAAGAATTATGAAGTAGGATGTTGTGTCATGAAACACAATAAATTGTGCTCATGGAATGCCATTGCATAATGTAGGGATGACACATAAAATGCACATCACCTGTACCAAAACACTAAGGGATCTACCTACTTGGGGTCAATATGAAGATTTGATAATTATGTATATTATTTAGATTCATTTTTGTATATTGTCACTCCCCAAGTGTAGAGGAACTAGAAACATAGAGGAAGAAAGTCACTTGTAAATAAATTCATTTTTGGGTCAATATGGAAGAGACCTAAAATTTTTAACGCTTTGCATCATCCCAAAAATAAAAAAATATTATTGTACAACATATGGTAGAATGATGATACAAATAGAAGAATTTACAACACTTCATTTGTCCTATATCCATGTACCTATAAGGGTATCATGGGCCATCTAGGTAAGATCAACAAACATATACAAACAAGCACGGGGATAGTAGAAACAAAGCACACACTCAACATAACTAAAATATAAAGATAAGAAAAGTATTGCTTTAGAGTGTTGAATCAAACATATCACCGGTCTCCCAATCTTGATCATAAGGGGAGGAGGTTGAGCCTATAAAGGAAGCACTATTAAAGCGATACTGGTGTCTCACCCACAATAAGAGCCAATGAACTAGTGAGTACAATATCATCTTGGAAATCCTATGAAGTGGGTGTCAATTATTTTGTAAAAATCATAGACAAAACCATAATATCTTTGATGTACTCAAATATATTCTTCCCTAAGGGAGAAGTTGGTGATTCATTATTAGAATAAATGATAAGAGGACTATCATGAATAATCACATGAATAGGAGCAGTGATAGGCACATAAGAATTTTTTACTTCTTCCATAAATAAGATTGGTGAAGAAGAATTTTAATGTGATGGAGAAGGTAGATTCAAATTTTGGTTGATAAATGTTGGAGTTGGATAATGTTCTAGTTTTATCTTGGGAGGTGGACATGGGATATTGATATCAACAATGGCAGGGTGGAGAACACATAGAAAAACTTAATGATGGGTGCATTGGAATGTTACTAAGTTAGAAAGTGTGGAACTAGATATTATAGAGGTGTTTGTTGGTAGGTTAAGGGAAACTATAGAGCATATTGCAAACTACCGATAAAGATCTGCGGTACTGGGAAAAGGCGCTAGCGATAGTTAAGAGTCATGTCCCTTCAAGGGAACACATGTATATATGTAATGTAAATGATATATGTGATAGATGAGAGTATAGAAGAGATGCGATAGGAAAAATATAGATACCAAAGTAGAGACTAAGACCTACCTTTTGTACCTACTTATGATATAATATAAGGAGTTATAAGGATTATATATGTGTCATGAATGCATGGATATTTTCTTTGATGTTATTATATGATATTCATGCCCTCTAGATTAGTACCACACATGCTCTCTTACTGTGTCCTCTGGGGTATAAAAGACTACACAAAGAGTGTTGGGTTACAAATCTTTGGACCACACTTTCCCCATTTCTCTTGCCAACATTGGTTCCTTTGTTGGGACCCTAGAGAGAGCAGTAAAGAAATTAGAAGCATAAAGTAGGAAGGAGGAAAGTTGATAGAAAATTAAAATCTTGTCAGATCATAAGGGCCACCTCTGTGAGAGGGGGGTAGGCTGTTAGGGGATGATGAATGGAAAGGGGGGAGGGATCTCATTGATCCCTGAAAAGATGTGATTGTTCAAGATGTTCCTTCAAAAATTAAGATACTTATATGGGAAGAAGAATGAAAGCCCAAACCAAGGACATATATAGGAATAGGAGAAAACAAGAGAGAAAGAGAGATATTTAAAATTATTAAAATAGGAATGGAAATTAATGTGGAAGAAAGGAGATTGAAACAAACCTAGGAAAGAGAAGAAAGGTACCACAAACAAGAAATAGAAAGGAAAGAGAGAGAACAAGCGAGCAAAGTGGCGGAGGAAATTCTAAAGAAAAGAGGGGAGCGTGCTAAGAAGGGTGTTGTTAAGTGCACTGATGTGGGTGAAACCAACAATAAGAAAGGAAGAGGAAAATAACTAGAAGCCAAGGACACCACAAAAGATAAAAATGGAAAAGCAATGGAACCTAATCTTAATCCTGAGGATTTCTTAATTAAACATAAATTGACACTGGCTGTCGACAAAAATACATAATTAAAAATGAAAAGGTATGAAGAACAAATATCACCCCTAGACTAGGAGTCATCCTCTATGCCAGATATAACACACATAGAGATAGACGAAGAGAGAGAGAAAGGTAGAAAACCTGAATTATGGACAACATATACAATAAATTGGGATGTTATAGAAGGTAATAATCAACCTATTGAGTGGAGAATCGCAAAGAAACAAAATAATTGTGGAAGGTTAGAAAGTCATAGTGAAACCAACTCCATCTTTAGCAATCAAAGAAGCTACACTATGAGTCAAGAGGAATAGTCATTAGATGAAGACATGAACACAATGAGAAAAATGCTAGTTTTTGAGAAAGATACTAACAATGCCACAGTGCATGTTTCCTTTTTGGAAACAATATGGAAAAGCCGGAAAGAACAATGAGAGAGCACAAAACTATTTGATGTTACACCCCAATTGTGTATTTACTATTTACTATTACTATGTAGGGTAAATGTGAATGTAATTTGAATTATGAATGGGAATAAATTGTGCTTGCACTTTGTTATCAATGAATTATGAATGAATGTTATTTCATTTAATGTTATATAATGGGATGCATATATATGAAATGGATGGTTATAAAATTAGATATTATAACTATAGTGAAATATTGTGTAATGAATATTTTATTGAATAGTTGACCGCGTCTGTGGGAATGTGTTAGTTGGATGCAGGTATATGTTCAATCTTCTAGGTGTGAGGGGAAGTATCACTTAGGAGAAGATCTTGGTTGGGTAACTAGTAACGTAACCTAACTAACCTTACACACACACTCACAATAGAATGGTTGATTCAAGTTATTGTGTTGGGATTTGGTAAGTCATCCTTAGTATGGTGTGTGTGCATTAGTAAGGGTCTTGATTACTATTGAATGCATTCTTGGATGATGTTACATGTTTAGAGCTTATGAATTTTTCCTTATATTACTATGCTTGTATTGATGGGGTGAATACACGTGGAATGCATGTATATGTATACATATGCATGTCGAAGATAGACCATACGCATGAAGGAACACGTACATGAGAGTACATAGTAGACGTACCTATGCATGCTTATGAATAGGTTGCTTGTGAGCATGAAGCTATCGAATGGACAATACGACATGAATGTGCATATGTATAAATACATCACACATTTGTTCCCTATCAACACAATAGTAATTGTGTATGTGCTTGATTGCGCAATCAAAGCTGTATATATATAATATATGTATACATGTATATATACACACCTATGTATGGAAAATGGGCATTCCCATATGAATTTATCAATATATGTACACATACGTATACATGTACATAGAGGAATATATATATACATACACACACACACAATCGATATAATTATTGTTGCTATGTGAATGTTAACTTGTTTGTAATCATTTGTATATAATATATGCAAAGCACTGAAAGGCCAAATATACCATATATTGGCATTAAATAAAGGTCAAACTACATGCTAAATATTACGCAACAACAAGGTCGATATGGAAAATACACCATAGTTGATACTATGGAAATGAGTCTTTATTATTTAAACAATGAATTACTTAAGCCATGAATGCCTATATCTAGGATATAAAGTGAGAGAATATAATCCACCTCATTAAGTATTAATGAATGCTTGAGAATAGGGAAAGTAAAACAACGAAGTAAGAATTAAACAAAGCACCATTTATGCGCTGAAGTAACTCATATATCCTTTGTTTCTCAACAAGGCTATGACTAAGTCAATGCAAAAAGGTGTTGCTTGTTAGTAGTAGATTGATTCAATGAGAATAACCACACCAAAGTAAATAGGGAGTTGGCTACATACTTGGTGCCAAATTATGAAGTTCTATTTCTTGTAGAAGTCCATTTTGGAAATAATTCGATTGTCATCATTTAATCATGTGCAAATTGAACTAGTATTTATTCATTTTGTTGTATAAATAAAGAGGCAAGCTTTCTTATTTGAACACATTCTTTTTCAAACTTACACTACTGCATATTTTTTGAGAGTTTTTTATTCTGTGAGCTGAGAGTTATTGTGTGAGTTACTTTAAGAGTGCATATTTTCATTTTGAGGGAGAAGTTATAGTGAAGTATTATTTTGGGTGAATTAAGTGAAGCTAGTGGGTTGCTGTTGGAAGGTTGTACAACATATTAGTCAATTGGATTAAGCGTATACAGGCATAGGGATCTATTCTTATATTATTTATATTTATAAAAGATTATGTTTTTTATGTTAAATTGAGAATACACTTGCATTTGGGAATTTACAACATTTGCTTTGGAAAAGGAAAGAAGCCATTTTATGCTTTTCTGTGAAGTGGTTGTATTTACTCCGTAATAGGAGAGATTTTTTGTCATACTTATATGTATACTAGATATGATTAAGCAAGGATAGCTTAGGAGTTATCCATAGCTAGTTAATTGATTATAGTTGATAGCTTATAAGTTACACCTAGGGTTGTTTATCCGTTAAAGGGAGGGTAACTTGCATTTATACTTTATGGGTAGATGTACCATTGAGTTTTGGGAAAGGGAATAGGTTGTTTCTAGGGTTAAAGGCTACCTTTTGGAGGAATTAACTATGCATAGGATATAGTGGTGTAGAGAAGGGGGATTTACTACTCACAAGTTCTCTTCATTCAGAGAGCGTCACGGGGCGAACTACCCTAAAATACCTCAAGGAACATGCGAGAGTTCTAGAATCATAAAGAGTAGGTCACGAAGATTCTCTGGACAAACTGACAAGCTCTCGGCCAAAGGACGATAGTGCGGGTTTGGGACGACAGCGTGATGTGCTGGTGTATCTCTAGCGTGCCAGCGTCTATACAAACCATAAATCAAGAATGTCACAAAAAATAGCTTAATGGCTACTTACAATCTGATTACTAAGAACTTCAAAAGTACTGGAGAATAACATAATGTGATAAAGCTGAAATAAAGTGAAATAGAAATCATAAAGAGAATAAGAGATAAAAAGGAAATGCTCACAACCTCGAAAGTGATGAAGCTTCCAGCACGTGAATGTATTCAATACTTGCATGCATAATATCTTGATAAATTGTTGGGGTTGTATAGGGGTTTGCCTCAGTCAAACCCCAATTTTGGTGTTCCCACCTCCACGGAGAGCCAGATAGAAAGAGAGTGTAACCGAAAAGGACAAAGCATGTGGTGAAAGAAAAACCCGCTTTAGGAGTAGAACTTGCACCGCCAAGTATAAGTGATAAAATCAATCCTCGCTCAAGGAGGAGAACCTGTATCACAAAAGAGGTTATAAAAGCAATCCTCACTCGAGGAGGAGAACCCGTATCACAAAATGTAGATGCAATAGATAGGGGATGTGGAATCCTAGGATGCTCACAAGCATGAGATAATGGAGATGCTAGCTACAAGGCTTAAGGAAGCCAAAGGGAGAGAGCAATAGAGTTGTAAGAGACAAGAGTTGCAAAGAGTGTTGTGAGAATGTGAGAGTTTGAAGCTGTGCTAGCAAAATAACAAGAGAAAATGCTAGAGCCAAGGCTGGAAAGAAGCTAGAAGGCCAAATGAATTGAAAATATGACATTTAAGGAAGGAAAAGAAACTTCCCGAGCCATTACAAGGTGTCCCTGACCATTACCACCGACAAAGGTAAGTGACAAGTGGAAAACATGCACGAAAACAATCATTTAAATGTTGAAATGTCACAGGATACTAGCGCGGCGCACAAATGTCTGCATGACACACTAGTGTCCAGAAACATCACACTACAAAATGACATAAATGGGAAAAGCACAAGGTTTGATGCGAAGCTGATGCACAAGGGTAGTTGTTGAAAAGGGGTGCTAGAGCATCTTGAGAAGGGAAAAGGTTGATGTAGGGGCTAACATGAGCCTACACAAGTGCTAGGGGAATGGACACTAAAGCAGATGCAAGAATGTATGTGAAATTGCAAGGGGTGCAATTTTACGACATTACAAGTGGCCTAAAGTCAAATCTAGCTTGAGTAGTGTATGTGAGTAGGATGAATTTCACTTTGAGTACTGGGTGAGAACACTTTGGCCAAAGTAGTTTGATTTCCTTTGGCTCCACTGTCAATTCATTGTGATCCATTTATTTGCATGCTAGTCCTAGATTGTGGGTTTACAAGTTCTAGTCATGTAGGACACAACACTAAGCTTAGTTGGTTGTCATTACATGGTTACTCTACCAATCTCTTTGTCGAAGGGTAGGGCCATCTATCAAATGATAGATATGCGGGGGACCGCATATGAGCCCGTGGTTGGCGGAAAATCACTTGAGTGATGCTTCTCCTCTTCAGCAGGCAACAAGAAGATCTAAATTTGAAGGAGGTTCTTGGAATATCTATATCTATTGTTTGAAGCTTGGTTGAGCTATGTATGTACTTTGTACACATTCTTTGGAATATTGTAATTTGTGAGATTATTATATTGGAATGGAATCATTGTTGATTTATGTTGTGACATCTATGTTCATTTGTTCTCTATTAAATAAAGATTTTTTTTATGGCAATGGTTGAATTACATAGTTTATTTACTTGCAAATTGAAAACTTAGGAAAAATTACTTTAGTGAATGGTTGTCATGTTACATGTGGTATTAGAGCTACTAGGTTTAGCTTTGGAACCTATGAGCTCATCATACTTTCCGTCTAACGTTATCTAATGTTTGGAAATTCTTGTGCCAAGATGGTGCGTCTCAGGTTAATGACTAGAAAGTTAGTAATAAAAAATGAGCACTACCTAAAGGCCAAGAAGGAAAGAGAGGCCATCGTTCGAACAATTAAGGGTACCAACTACGAAAATTCCATCTGGTTAAGCGACACTAAAAACTTTAGTCATGCACTTTCTCGAATGAGCGATGTAAAGAGAAAGATGAAGATGGAGGCTCAATACAACTATTTACCTTCCATCTCACCAGAGAAGTCTGAGTCTTTATCACTTTTCAAGGATATGCCCTTAGAAGGGAGTGTCAGTTTGAAATTTATCTTTAGGGACCCTAGAGTTTTTCCAATGGTGGAAGTAATTGTAATTTCCTCGAGTAAAGAATCAGAGGGTTATGTACCTCACAACTATGTATTGGATGATAAATCTGAATTATCCATTTTGGGATAGATATGAACAAATGAGAGATGAACAATCTCAATCTGTAGGGTATACCCCAATGAGTTATGTGTCTGAGAGTGAATCCGAGGGATACTCTCCACTTGAATATCTAAATAGTCACTCTATGTAATCAAGAGGATAATTAGATCGTTGAGAATTAATAAAATCATGTGTTTATCAAAAAGCTCATGCTTAAGTCTTATGTGGAATTCCTTATGTGTGATTAAATTCTCATTTAAATGTTTTCCATAAGATAATGATAACATGATTAAATCTAATATGGATGAACCTTCAGGTATATTCCGTTCTTGCAAAGATGGCAAGGACATGAACCAATCCTGGTCGAAGCCAAGAACTTGGGTAAGGGCCAGTAGGTGTTGAAGCTAGACTGGATCAAATCTTGATAAGATTGGGAAACATAGAGCAAGGAATAGGGGTAAAGAATAGAGTTGAGAAGGAAATTCCAAACAATGAGAATGAGGGAGAAAACTCTTTTCAATAGTAAAATTTGGCAAATAAATGACTAGGTGACTAAAAATTTTAGTCACAAAAACTAAAAATGACTAAATTCTCCTATTTTTTTGCAACACGACTATAAATGAGTAAATAAATGACTAATTTGGTCGTCGGGTAAAAAATTATTTAGTCACACAAATAAAAATGACTAAACAGTTAGTCACACGAGTACAAAGTAGACAATTTTTTTTAAAATTATTTGGGGAAATGATTGGCGAGAGTCATGTATTCATGTGCATGATTTTGCATTATTCTTGTTTAGAATTTGGTGATTCTACATTATTCCATTTTAGACAACTACACTGAGGCGCCTCGTTTTGAGTTACAACAACTAGGCACACAAACTACACTACGGAATTTTGAGTTACAACACTTGCATGGGATATAAAGATTGTTTGGAGAGGACCTGGAGAATTCTAAAAAGGTAGGCAAGGACTTCAATGTTTGCTACAAAGTATTTGAAGTCTGCAACGAAGTCGGATTTGGGGATGGCCTCTACAATGAACTCAGAGATAATTTGAAACCCTCATTACACTAAACAAAAAATCTATAGCTTTCTGATTGGAAACTTACAATAGTTATAATCTACTGATCTTAATAATGTTCTTTTACAATCTTGCCATTGTTCTGATTCATAATGTATTCAAGCTAAATATAATAAAATTTGGGTGTCAATGCCAAAATAGAATTTCCTCAAACAATTTTGATACATTTTCACTACAAGCGCAAACTGTCCTTGTGCAAAGTAAACATGTGCTAGATTTACCCACACATCAGGCATATGAACAAAGATGTTTCCTGTAGCAGCTTCTTGTAGCTATGTAAAAATTTCCTTTGCAATATCAAATTGACCTCTTGCAGATAGCACAATGGCTGCCCCATTTGCAACATAAACATTTCTTGGTCTCTATGCCAACACTTTACAATACAGTTCTCTAGCCTTCTCAAGATGTGTTGTCTCGTTCTTTGGATCCCTCCTCTCATTGCGAAAAGCTACAAAATAATTCCAATTTCCAAGTGAAATGTCAACATAAGAATTCTTCGCATCTGATTCACTTTGTGTAGCTTTAATTGTTTCTTAGGAAATGGATAGTTTTCTAAGTTCCCTTTAATAATATTTGTTGGATCTATCACTTGACTGTATAAGAAGGAAATCTCACAGGCCGAAAAGATCCAACTTTGATACCATTGTAATGTCCCCAATTCTATAACTTTCTTATTTTTTGGTATTTTCCAATTTCATGCCCTCCTTTTTAGCATTTTTTATTTCACAAATTGAGATATTTCATAGATATAGTACAATGCAGATAAACAATAATATGGATCCAATTTGTAGATTATATAAAGTCTGAAAATGAAAAATATTGATGCAATAAATCAAATACTTGTATTGATAGGAAAAATAGTCTATGGAACAGTAAAACAAGGTTGTTATGAAGCATACAATATGGACTTATGTTCATCCCAATAGTCCTAAAACCTCAACAATACTTGGATCAAGTATGAAGTCACCACAATGATCCTTGGATGTGACAATGATTTTAAAGGGCTGTGCACCATAATCCAAACTCATATTATTGTTTCGACAATAGTACAAGAGCTGCACATACCATATGGATCCACCATATATCTGAGTGCCCCAACTTGCAACACTACCTTGGAAATAATGATGTAATTTATATATGTGGAAGTTGGTGACTAGCTGTATGAAACCTTTTTCACAACTACACCTATGATGGAATGTATCAAAAACAACTGGTGATCATAAGGAAACCATTATTGCGCTCTAATGACAGTGACTTATATGGCGGATGGTAACCACAAACTTGATATATTTTTGGCTAAAAAAGAATGCAATATTACTCCAGTAGTCACATCGCCCCTTCAACACAAGTGTAATATTAATATCAATTTGGAATTTGAAAATTTTAGCTCAATGGTGACTCCTATATGAAATCACTCCAAGGAATTGTGGGTTTTCATCCTCCAATTCCAGTCCTAGAGATTTTTTGTCATCAAGTTAATTGAACCAAAGTCCAAAACTCCAACAAGGAGTAGAAATAAAAAAATTAAAATGCTTGATCATTATGACTCCTCCTTGTTTGGCTTATCTTAAATAGAGTTTTCCTCCAAATACATAACTCTTCAAATTTCCTTCATGACCTTTGATTGATATTTGAGAGGAATTATTTAAAATAGATTTCAATTATAAGAGACATCCTTTATTTATAATTTCAATTTACTTGAGGCCCTCTTTATTATAATACATTTTATGATAACACTTAAGTGGCCCCTTTTATGACATTAAGATCCTCTTGAGTTATTATTATACTCCTATTTTCCAAGAGAAAAATCCCCAAGGCCCATGGGAAATGAATGATGAGCATTTGAGTTTCAACTTGGTTTCATTTCAAAAAGGGGACATTACGTTTTACAAGATTTGCTTAATAACAGAATAATTTAATCACCTATTTGGAACTGTAAAATAAAAATAGATGAATTAATCTATTTTCAATTATAGGTTCTTTTAATCTAGAATTTGATAGAAAGATAAAGCATAATACATTGAAGGACACAAAAAATGTTCTAAAATAAAGACTAAAATAGGTTTCCCATAAAAAACAAGAAATAGGAAAAAGGAAAAGATAACATACAGATGATTCATTTGAGGTTTTTGATAAGATCTCATTTAACTATGTCAAATGGATTTGGAAGGGACAAAGCATATTTTATTGACTAAAATTTTGAGGTAGCTTATCCATTGTCATTATATGCATCATCTTCTCTTGGAATTTGTTTCTATAATGGTTAGGTTTGGTTAAAGCTCAGGAAGCCTAGACATCATCATCATATGGATCATCTTCTCTCAGACTCTATTTTTGCAATGGTTCATCATCTTTAGAATCAGAGTATGCATGTCTCCTTCGTGATTTTGTTGAAATTGGAGAATTTGTCTCACCATCATCAGATTCTTCTAGATCTGTAGCTGCAACAAGATCTTGGGAATTTTCTACATCATCTTGTGCCTTATCACTCATATAATTTGCCTCATCTTCCATGGAAACATTAGGTTCCTCCATATAAGAATCATAAGCCTTATGGTCCTTATCCTTCTTCTTTTTCTTCTTTTCCTTCTATTGTTTCTTCTCAGACTAACCAACCTCATCATCATCATCATCCTTGTCCTTATGCTTACTCTTCCATAATTCCTTCACACGTTCAAATTGCTCCTCTTGTTGCATCACCTGATGAAGTTCTTCCTCTTGTTCTCTCCTTTCCATCTGAAACCTTCATTCTTCATCAACTTTTCATTTTGCTTCATCAACCAAGACAAGTTGTTGTGCTACTTTAATTGTTTCTTTTGCTTTAAGCTAGTCATCTATTTTCAGTTCCATGTTTCCAAGCATACATAAAGAATTTGATGAGTTTTTATCCAACTTAAGTGCATCCCCAATCAATTCTAGGCTTAGTTGGATCTCGTTCCGAGCCTGAGCCATGGCTGCAAGATGTAGATATGCATCCACATAATCAGGAAACTTGAACAATATTAGCCTATATAAAAGATTTGATTTTTTAGTATCATGTAGCTGTTCAAACAACCTAGCAAGATTAAATAGTGTTGTGAATTTATCCCATGGTAACTCAAGTGAAACAACACCTTCTTTTAGTCGATGGAAGAATTCCATATCCTTAAAGCACACATAAAAAACTGTAGAATTGGCACTAGGGCTTTTATTATGAATTCAACCCAAATGCCATTTCCTAATGCCTCCATAAAAGTTTGTTGATCCAACTCTAGTTCATCACGCTCAAAATGAAGAACCCCAATGTTGTTTAATAATTAAATGGGTACTTCTTCTCTGCTCTTCTTCAAAAGAGACTTTGTTGTCTTAAGAGAATCTAAGGCTGCATTGGGATCTATCGATATTAATAACTAACCCATCTTGATAAATGCATGGGAATCACATGGATCTATGCGAGTTGCCTTTCTTAAAATTTCCAAAGCCTTCTTTGTCTACCCTTGCTGAGCATATATATGGCCTAAAAATTTTAAGCTCTCACAGTTATCGGGGTGGACCTCCAGAACCTTTTTAGGATTTGAGAGAGAACTCTTAAGATCTCCTAGCTTCAATTGAACCTATTCACAAAATCCTATGGCCTCTGGCTTTCCTTGACTGATGCCATGTAGTAGCAGCCAGTGGTGTCATAATCACCTTTAGTATGATAAGATCGTGCAAGATTATAATATGAATAAGATTTCATGAGAGGGTGGTCAATTGAAACAAGAGCTATCTCAGTCAATTGTTCCACAAGAAAATGCTGCCCTGTGAAGAAAAAATGGTTTGCTAAATGATTCAATGTCATTGCATAGTACGGGTATAATTCAAAGGCTCTACTCATCTTTTACATTCCTTCATGAACACTACCTTTTTCACTAACTATGAGAATCCTACAATTAAAAAATGCACAAAACTGACCACATATATTTTTCTCCATTTCAAATAGCAAAATTGCCAAAAAAATGCGTTTAAAACCTACAAAAAAATCAAATAAAATCACGTTGATTTTTGTGCCAAAAAAAACCATGAGACCATAGCTTGTTGAGCTTACTATTATGCTTTGATAGATTTTTTCCAAGCATCCATAGCTTGTTTGAAATTACCTATTTTAGGCTTTTAGCCATAGTTGCAAGGCAATGAATTGTTTGATAAAATGCTTTGGTAGACATGTATGAAAAATGTGGTAGCATAGACAAGGCAATGAACTTTGGAAAAAATGCTTCAAATAAATGTGGTCTCATGGTGATGGAATGCCATGACGAATGCCATGACAAGTGAATTGTTATGGATTGTCATGGCATTCCATCACCATGAGACCACATTTCTTTGAGGCATTTTTTCAACCAGTTCACTGCCTTGTCTATGCTATTGCTTACTATTATGCTTTGATATATTTTTTCCAATCATTCATAGCTTGTTCGAAAGCACTTGTTTTAGGCTTTTAGCCATAGCAACAAGGCAATGAACTATTTGATAAAATGCTTTGGTAGAAAATATGTATGAAAAATGTGGTAGCATAGACAAGGCAATGAACTGTTTGAAAAAATGCCTCAAAGAAATGTGGTCTCATGGAATTCCATGACAAGCAAATGAAATTGGAAGCTGATCCTAGTTATTAGTTATGCAATGTGAAGTAATTGCATAACTGCTTAGGTTGACTTTGTAAAAACTATATTGTAATTGAAAATTTGTCACCTATCAACATCTAGTTATTAGTTATGCAATGTGAAGTAATGCTTTGAGTTTGAAAGATGTGCAATAGAATTAGAAATGCAGATGATTATGATGATGTTATGTCACCTTAACTAGCCTTTCACCTTAAGAGGTTGGCTTGTCACCTAAAATTTGGTTATATGTATGGTGTAATTTATTATTGAATGCAATTCATTCTTCTTAGCTTTCTTACTTTGGTTGAAATTAATTTTGTTTAGTTAGAATATAATTTCTTATATGTTCTATACATTTTCTAGATGCTAGAATTTTCTTGTATGTCCTAGATGATAGCTTTAGTTTGTAATAAAGCTTCTAGCCTGCACATGCATTGAATATGATTGTGTGAAGGAAACAACAATGAACATCTGTGATTTAATAATACATATA
The DNA here is from genome assembly GCA_007258455.2 of Sequoia sempervirens. Taxonomy (NCBI): domain Eukaryota; kingdom Viridiplantae; phylum Streptophyta; class Pinopsida; order Cupressales; family Cupressaceae; genus Sequoia; species Sequoia sempervirens. The sequence continues at coordinate 10,139 of VDFB02315444.1, read as the reverse complement.
GATATCTTAAAATTAGGTGAACTAAGCCTCCTCATTACAAATAAAGAAATGGTATCTTAGGTCTCACTGACACTGAAAACTAAAACTAAGAGACTGCAAAATTAGAAAATTGTTTAATCTTTTCAATAAAATGATATCTAAAATACTGCATTCATAATATACCCTATATTGCCACATAAAATACATAAAAAATCCAATACTGCAATTCAAGATCACAACTTATTATATCATACACAATATTATGAACAAATAATTGATATCAATTCATAATATACCCCTATATTCCCACCTAAAATATGTAAAAAATCCAATCATACATAGTATTATCAACAAATAATTGAGACTAGAATTCAAGCACCAGATTAAATATTCTTCTCCATTGATTGCTTTAAAAAGATATTACAATATAACAAAAGTTTCCTCATATATGTTTCTATAAATGCCTATGATGATGATATCAAAATTCAGTCTTGGTTTCTCTTTTATAAGAGAACCAACAAGCTTCAGACCATTACAAAATATGGCATCTTTTCAAAATTCATGCCTCTCCGTATAAACTAAACATTAGTTTTTCTTAAAACATAAAACAAAGAAAGTAGATAACTAATGAAGTCCGCAACACTCACGACACCATATTCCGTTAATCCATAAGGCACCCATGATCACTGAAGATCTGTTTAAGGTCCTTTCTCCATATTAGTGTATTTGAATGTCCAATTCTTCCATTGTGACAGCCCCAAGGCCTACTGTTCGGGAGGACCCAAATACTTCTGCTCCCACTCGTACACTGTATAATCATGTGGCCATTTGTATTCTTGAATTTTCAATATATTTGCAAGGTGAATCTTCCATCGACTATCTAGTAATGCCCTGCCATCCATGATAAAATTAGAATATCCAACATCCAAGGCTATTACTCCATCCATGATTAAGTTGAACCTATCAAGACTCAACTCACCGTCCTTTTGTATGTGAGTGATGCAATGTGGAACAATCTGGCCAAATTCACTCTTCCATTCATTGAGGTCCTTCAATTGGTCATCATCTTTCAATATTTTTGGCACAAACCACTGCTTCAAAGTATGAAATGAATCTATTCTTGTTTTGATATTTTGATCCTCTTCTTGTATATGTTGGAATTCATCTATAACTATTTTGGCCATCTGCTTTGTAGGTTTTAATGTCAGAGAGCCCCCAATAATTCTCCTCAGAAGATTCTCGGTGACAAGGTTATCAATGTGTGGTGTATGGGTTGCCGGGCCTAAAAAGGATCTATATGTAGTACATGTGTTTTCATTTTAATTTATAGGCAGCGAGCCTAGAGCAACTATGCCACACTTTCCAACTTATCACAATTAGCTTTATCCTATGCTTGAGGATCTCTTAAAACATTGCAGATTTGTTTTCACTCTTCCTTACCTCATTGTTGGCTTTCTTTAACTCTTCAACTTCATGTCTAAGAATGCTCACTTCAAGGGAAGCACTTTCTATATCAACCGGGTGGATCGTGACTCTGAGTTGGTATAACACATTTGCTTGTTTTTCTCGAGGGGCTCCATTCCTTTCAATTGTTCATTCAACTTCACATTTTCCATGAACAATTAATTGACTTCATCATTTAAAAACTTTTGTTCCTTTTCATACTCTCTCAATCTAGTGTAGCCACGGTAGGAGGGTCCTCAAAGAGAACAATCCGGACCATGCAACAAGATTCACAAACAAAACAATATGGAATATGGAGGGAAATGCAGATTCAAACATTCTCATTAACAAAAATTTCAATTACAACGCCTAATAACATCTGGGTTTACAGATTCAGCTCACAGGCCTGATATAACTTGTTCAAAAATACATTTCTATATTCTCCTTAATGCGAGCTGAAATATAACATCTCAAATATAATATTCATCTTACTAACTCTCTAATGATCCATTACAATGATTTATATCACATCTTGAGATCTAGAATCATCCACGTCGGCCAAAGATCATTACAATCTCCAATGAAAGAAAATGTAACGTGCACATGCATAGGTCGGCCTCAAATTTGAATTTCTCCTTAACAGGTGCATAGGATGAAGTTTGGACCTAAATTAAGGTCAGGGGACACTCCATGGAATGATTTGAAACACACCGTAAGGATTCGCAAGTTACGAGAATTTGAAAATTATTCCGGTGCTGGTTCAAGAAACTGCCACTAAATTTGGGAGCGATAACTTGCTGGAAAAAGATCCAATCGCGCTCAAATATTGGAATAAGGAAAATGAACATGTCCATGATGTAAATGTAAATCCACAAGGTCTGGTGAGAAAATATGATGAATCCACCAACTTGAACTAAACAAGAACTGAACAAGAATAAAAACTGAAAGGAAAATATTTTTGGTTGATGCAAGATTGCCAAGAACCAAGGATACTCCCGCATTAGACATCTGGGGTTATTGAAAAAGTGAGTCCCTCACTTTGTTGGGGCTAAAGGAAAACCAATACGGTCTACCTCAGCCTGAGAAATCCAAGAAGAATCCTCCACTGGTCTACCTTTCCACTTCACAAGATATTCTTTGTACTGTCTTCCACGAGTTTTCCTACCATCTCTGATATCCAAAATCTCTTCAATCTCATTTGATTGTTTCTTAGGAAACTGTCTCTCCAATTTTGCTTCACTTCCTTCACTAAATTCTGCTTCATGGTACTGATGTAGATCTGCAATGTTGAATATAGGTGATATACCCATGTCATCCGGTAACTCCACTTCATAAGCATTTCCTAAATCAAATTTCTTCAAAATCTTACAGGGTCCAAACTTCCTCATCTTCAACTTATTGTATGTGCCAACTAGAAATATTTCCTTCCTCAAATACACCATCACTTCATCTCCAAATTCAAACTCCTTATGTCTCCTCTTTTCATCTGCTTTCTCCTTATACTTCTAGTTCATATCTTTCAATTGCTCCTTCACTTGAGTATGCACGTTCTTCATATGTTCTGAAAATTCCTCTACTTCTGCACTCCTTTTATCTTCCATACTGATGTCTCTCAATTCTGATATACCTCTAGGATGAACTCCAGTAACAATCTCAAAAGGTGTCTTTCTGGTACTCCTATACACTAAATTATTGTAAGCAAACTCTTCTTGTGCAAGGACTAAATCCCAACTTACGGTCTTCTCTCCAACCAAACATCTCAGCAAATTCCCCAAACTCCTATTTACTACCTCTATTTGTCCGTTAGTCTATGGGTGAAAAGTAGAATTAAACTTCAAATCTATATTTAGCTTCTTCCAAAGTGTCCTCCAAAAGTAACCAACAAACTTTGTATCTTTGTCTGAAACTATACTCCTAGGTAATCCATGCAATCTGACCACTTCCTTGAAAAAAAAGTCTGCTACATGTATTGCATCTGTTGTCTTCTTACAGGGTATGAAATGTGCCATTTTAGAAAATCTATCCACCACCACAAATATAGAGTCATTACCTCTTTGTGTCTTCGACAAACCAAGAATGAAATCCATGTTGATATCCTCCCAAGGTCTCTCTGAAACTGTCAAAGGCTTATACAATTCAACATTCTGACTACTTCCTTTTGCAACTTGACAAACTCTAACCTTCTTTTACACACAAATTTTCTAACATCCTTAAGTGAATATATAGGCCAAAAGCACTTTCACTTGCTACAATGGCCTTATCAATTCCAGTGTCCCTGACAATCCTCCCACTATGATTTTTTCTTTATCAAGCTATCCTCACTCAACCTGTGGTATACACAATTGATTCCCCCCCTTAAACAACATATCCTCTGAATGATAATCCAACCATTGGACTCCCTATCCTCCAAAACTGGTTCTTTACAATCTTTCCAAGGTTTTGCAAAATTTGGGTCTTTCTCATACAAGTTCTTCAATTCATCAAAGCCTAATACCTCCACTCTCATCTCTGTCAGTAAATTCCTTCTCCTACTCAAGGAATCAACAACTCTATTTGACTTTCCACTCCTATGTTTCAAAACAAACATATAACTCTGCAAGAATTCCACCCATCTCATGTGTCTCTGATTCAACTTACCTGGACTGTTCAAATATTACAAAGCCTGATGATCCGTATATAACAAAAAATCCTTAGGAAACAAATAATGTCTCCACTTCTTCAAGGCTTGAACTATGGAATAAAATTCCTGATCATACATTGAATATCTTCTCCTAGCATCATTCAATTTCTCACTGAAATAAGCTACAAGTCTCCCTTCTTGACTTAATACTGCTCCAATTGCATTTCCACTTGCATTTCCACTTGCATCACAATCTACCTAAAATACCTTATTAAAGTCTGGTAAAGCCAACATAGGCTGCTCAGTCACTTTCTATTTCAACAACTCAATACTTCGATTTGCTCTAGACATCCACCTAAAATCCTTCTTATCTCCTCTCATTGTTTCTGTCATAGGACCGTGAATAGAACTGAAATTCCTAATGAACTTCTAGTAGAAACTAGCCAATCCATGAAATGATCTTACCTCTCCAATGCTATCCAGTGTAGTCCATTCAACAATTGCTCTTACCTTCCCAGGATCCATCTTCAATCCATCCATAGATATCACAAATCCCAGATATACCAATTCCTCCTTCATGAAATACACTTCTTAATGTTTATCAACAACTGCTCTTCTCTCAACCTTTGCAAAACTTGTCTTATATGCAACAAATGTTCTTCTCTAGTCTTACTGAAAATCAAGATTTCATCCAAATAAACAATCACAAACTTACTCCAAGAATTTCTTTCAATACCTCATCTATCAAAATTTCATGAAAGCACCTAAGTGCATTTGCTAGTCCAAAAGGAATCACCAACCATTCATACAACCCTTCATTTGTCTTGAATGTTATCTTCCACTAATATCCTTCTCTGATTTTGATCTGATGATATCCACTCTTCAAATCTATCTTTGTAAAGTATTTAGTTCCACTCAAACAATCTGTAATGTCATCCATCCTGGGCAAAGGAAATCTTATACTTCATCATGGATTTTGCTTATGGCTCTAGAATATGTACACATCCTCCATTCTCCATCCTTCTTAGGTGCTACCAATAGTACTTGACAAGGACTTAAGCTTTCTCCTGGATCAAACCCTTCCTCAACAATTCTTGTACTTGTCTATTCAAATCTTCATTCTCTACCGGTGTCATCCAATGTGCTGCTTTATTAGGCAAACTAGCTCCAGGAATCAAATCCATGTAATGACTATTGCTCCTCATAGGTGGCAATCCATCAGGTACATTATTTGAAATGATCTCTTCATACTCTATCAACAACTCTTTTACCTCATTCAATTGTTCTTCTACATGCTCGTCTTCAACCTTCTTAGGAACCGAGGCATAACACATGTTCTCATGTCTCAATCCATCTAGAAATCTCCTTCCATCACCCAAACAAACTCTAGCACTCATACAAACCTCAACTTTAGGAACATCCTCCAATGGCAACAAAGTCCGCTTCATCCCATTAGCAACAATAGTATATGTATTTTTTCCATCATGAATAGCCTATTTATCATACTGCCAAGGCCTTCCCAACAAAACATGGCATACATCCATAGGCATGATATCACACAAAACTTCATCATGGTAATTTCCTATCTTTAATTTCACCAAACATTGTTCACTTACCAGTATCTTATGCTCATCTTGAATCCATGCTATCTGATAGGGCTTCAGGTGTTTCAATATTTCAAACTTCAATTTGGTCACCATTTCTTTAGAAACCAGGTTCTCTGAGCTTCCACTATCAACAATCACTTTTCAACATTTACCAACTACCTTGCATCTGGTCTGAAACAAATTATTTCTCTACAATGGTTCCTGCTCCATCTCACTTTGACATAGTACTCTTCTATTCACCAACACTTCTCCATCTTCCAGTTTATTAGATGATCCGACATGATCTTCCTCAATAAAGGTTGTTCTTCTATTGTTCCATGTCTTTATGCTTGTCTCTCCTTGATTACATTCAAATGCTCTATGCCCTTCTCCACCACACTTAAAACAAGTTCCCTTGAATACTCTTTTCTATTGTCCTCTATCATCTTTTCTATAATCCTCATTCTGGTAACCTTTTTAGGATTTGAGAGAGAACTCTTAAGATCTCCTAGCTTCAATTGAACCTATTCACAAAATCCTATGGCCTCTGGCTTTCCTTGACTGATGCCATGTAGTAGCAGCCAGTGGTGTCATAATCACCTTTAGTATGATAAGATCGTGCAAGATTATAATATGAATAAGATTTCATGAGAGGGTGGTCAATTGAAACAAGAGCTATCTCAGTCAATTGTTCCACAAGAAAATGCTGCCCTGTGAAGAAAAAATGGTTTGCTAAATGATTCAATGTCATTGCATAGTACGGGTATAATTCAAAGGCTCTACTCATCTTTTACATTCCTTCATGAACACTACCTTTTTCACTAACTATGAGAATCCTACAATTAAAAAATGCACAAAACTGACCACATATATTTTTCTCCATTTCAAATAGCAAAATTGCCAAAAAAATGCGTTTAAAACCTACAAAAAAATCAAATAAAATCACGTTGATTTTTGTGCCAAAAAAAACCATGAGACCATAGCTTGTTGAGCTTACTATTATGCTTTGATAGATTTTTTCCAAGCATCCATAGCTTGTTTGAAATTACCTATTTTAGGCTTTTAGCCATAGTTGCAAGGCAATGAATTGTTTGATAAAATGCTTTGGTAGACATGTATGAAAAATGTGGTAGCATAGACAAGGCAATGAACTTTGGAAAAAATGCTTCAAATAAATGTGGTCTCATGGTGATGGAATGCCATGACGAATGCCATGACAAGTGAATTGTTATGATTGTCATGAGTCTATCGAAACATATGAGATCATTATTTGAGGTATTTTTCAACCGTAGCTTCACCGCCTTGTCTATGCTATTGCTTACTATTATGCTTTGATATATTTTTCCAATCATTCATAGTTTGTTCGAAGCACTTGTTTTTAGGCTTTAGCCATAGCAACAAGGCAATGAACTATTTGATAAAAATGCTTGCAGAAAATAATATGTATGAAAAAAATGTAGCATAGACAAGGCAAATGAACCTGCTTTGAAAAATGCCTCAAAGAAATGTGGTCTCATGGAATTCCATGACAAGCAAATGAAATTGAAGTCGATCCTATTATTATTATGCAATGTGAAGTAATTGTGATAACTCCGCTAGGTTGACTTCCTTTGTAAAACTATATTGTAATTGAAAAATCTATCACCCATCAACATCTAGTTATTAAGTGCAATGTGAAGTAATGCTTTGAGTTTGAAAAGATGTGCAATAGAATTAGAAATGCATGATTATGATGATGTTATGTCACCTTTTAACTAGCCTTTCAATCTTAAGAGGTTGGCTTGTCACCCAAAATTTGGTTATATGTATGGTGTAATTTATTATTGAATGCACCATCTCTTCTTAGCTTCTACTTGGTTGAAATTAATTTTGTTTATTTATAATATAATTTCTTGTATGTCCTATATATTTTCTAGATGCTATACTTTTCTTGTATGTTCTAGATGATAGCTTTAGTTGTAATACAACTTCTAGCCTCCACATGCATTGAATATGCTTGTGTGAAGGAAACAATAATGAACATCTGCGGATTTAATAATACATATGGACATCTTAAAATTAGGTGAACTAAGCCTCCCTCATTACAAATAAAGAAATGGTATCTTGTGGTCTCTGCATTAATCAAAACTAAAACTAAGAGACTCCAAAATTAGAAAATTGTTTAATCTTTTCAATAAAATGATATCTAAAAATACTGCATTCATAATATAATTTATATTGCCACATAAAATACATAAAAAAAATCCAATACCGCAATTCAAAGATCACAACTTATTATATCATACACAATATTATGAACAAATAATTGATATCAATTACATTATATAATTCTCTATATTCCCACCTAAAATAAGGGGAACCCAACTAATCATACATAGTATTATCAACAAATAATTGAGACTAGAATTCAAGCACCGACAATATTCTTTTCCATTGATTGCTTTTAAAAAAGATATTACAATATAACAAAAGTTTCATATATGTTTCTATAAATGCTCATGATGATGATATCGTAATTCAGCCTTGGTTTCTCTTTTATAAGAGAACCAACAAGCTTCGCACTATTACAAAATATGGCATCTTTTCAAAATTCATGCCTCCTCGTGATAAACTAAACATTAGTTTTCTTAAAACATAAAACAAAGAAAGTAGATAACTAATGAAGTCCGCAACACTCACGCATACCATATTCGCTAATCCATAAGTAACCCATGATCAACAAGATCTCGCTTTAAGGTCCTTTTCTCCATATTAGTGTATTTTGAATGTCCACTTTTCCATTGTGACAGCCCCCCAAGGCTCACTGCTCGTAGAGGACCCAAATACTTCTGCTCCCACTCGTACACTGTATAATCATGTGGCCATTTGTATTCTTGAATTTTCAATATATTTGCAAGGTGAATCTTCCATCGACTATCTAGTAATGCCCTGCCATCCATGATAAAATTAGAATATCCAACATCCAAGGCTATTACTCCATCCATGATTAAGTTGAACCTATCAAGACTCAACTCACCGTCCTTTTGTATGTGAGTGATGCAATGTGGAACAATCTGGCCAAATTCACTCTTCCATTCATTGAGGTCCTTCAATTGGTCATCATCTTTCAATATTTTTGGCACAAACCACTGCTTCAAAGTATGAAATGAATCTATTCTTGTTTTGATATTTTGATCCTCTTCTTGTATATGTTGGAATTCATCTATAACTATTTTGGCCATCTGCTTTGTAGGTTTTAATGCTGTAGGAGCCTCAATACTCCTCTGTAAGATTCTGCATAAGGTTATCAATGTGTGGTGTATGGGTTGCCAGTTCTTAAAAAGGGGATCTAGTATGGGTACATGTGTTTTCATTTGATCAATTTATTGTGTTAGTGAGCTGTAGCAATCATACACACTTTCCAACTTATCCACAATTAGCTTTATCCTATGCTTGAGGACTTTCTCTAAAACATTGCAGATTTGCTTTTTCACTCCTTCCTTACCCTCATTGTTGGCTTTCTTTAACTCTTCAATCTCATGTCTAAGAATGCTCACTTCAGTGGAAGCACTTTCTATATCAACTGGTGGATCAGGACGAGGTTGGTATAACATTATTTGCTTGTTTTTCGAGGGGCCCGCTCCTTTCAATTGTTCATTCAACTTCACATTTTCCATGAACAATTAATTGACTTCATCATTTAAAAAATTTTGTTCCTTTTCATACTCTCTCAATCTAGTGTAGCCACGGTAGGAGGGTCCTCAAAGAGAGCAATCAATCCAGACCATGCAACAAGATTCACAAAACAAAAACAACATGGAATATGGAGGGAAATGCAGATTCAAACATTCTCATTAACAAAAATTTCAATTACAATCGACCGACAACATCTGGGTTTACAGATTCAGCTCACAGGCCTGATATAACTTGTTCAAAAATACATTTCTATATTCTCCTTAATGCGAGCTGAAATATAACATCTCAAATATAATATTCATCTTACTAACTCTCTAATGATCCATTACAATGATTTATATCACATCTTGAGATCTAGAATCATCCACGTCGGCCAAAGATCATTACAATCTCCAATGAAAGAAAATGTAACGTGCACATGCATAGGTCGGCCTCAAATTTGAATTTCTCCTTAACAGGTGCATAGGATGAAGTTTGGACCTAAATTAAGGTCAGGGGACACTCCATGGAATGATTTGAAACACACCGTAAGGATTCGCAAGTTACGAGAATTTGAAAATTATTCCGGTGCTGGTTCAAGAAACTGCCACTAAATTTGGGAGCGATAACTTGCTGGAAAAAGATCCAATCGCGCTCAAATATTGGAATAAGGAAAATGAACATGTCCATGATGTAAATGTAAATCCACAAGGTCTGGTGAGAAAATATGATGAATCCACCAACTTGAACTAAACAAGAACTGAACAAGAATAAAAACTGAAAGGAAAATATTTTTGGTTGATGCAAGATTGCCAAGAACCAAGGATACTCCCGCATTAGACATCTGGGGTTATTGA